>JAMQGT020012041.1:0-48688 GCA_024447675.2 Pterophyllum scalare
TCACATTTGTCTTTTCTCTTCTGCTCTTCAGCTATGTGGGTCAGAGGAGTTTTGGGAACAGGCGGTGCGTCGGCGCTGCAACGCAGTTTCGGCTGAGGTGGCATCTCTAGCATTAGAAGTGGGCTGGCGTACCATTTTCTTCACCAGCAAGTTACAGCTGCAGAAGTTGATGAGGCTCAGGAGCCTCAAGACCGAGGCACAACCGGAAGGACGGGCCTCTGACTCAGACACAGGAGAAGAAGAAGAATCTTCTCATGAAAGCTTGGAGATAAAGCAGGCATCCTGTTCTGAGGAAGAGTCTCACCTTGACATCTGCAATCTTAAACTCGACACTGACACCGGTAATGGCTTTGAGTCCAGCTCTCACTGTGATGCTAACCTTGATCCTAACCCTGAACTAGAGTTTGGCTCTGATTCAAACAAATCTGTGCCTGCACCAATTCTTTGAGGGCATGAGCTATTGTCACTATTTAAGCCCTCTGTTTTCATCGGTTCTTTGTCGTGTCATTTCATGGTTATACCCCGGCTGTGTAGTGGTTGTTCCTCGCTGTGGTCCCTGTGTCTTTCCCGCGTGTTTCCTGGTTTCCCTGGTCTCCTCCCAACCCGTGCATTTCCCGGGGGGAGTTCATGTATGTTTTTGTTCCCCCTTCAGTTTAATAAACCTGTGTTCCCGGAATTCTGCATTTGGGGTCCTGCCTCCTCCTTCCTGCCTGCACAGCAGCTCCTCCCGCCGTGACAGTAAACTTATTGTCAGTTTTCATTAGTATGTCTAATTTAAACTTTTCATAGCACTTGAGCATTGACATTGACAGTGTGGTTAGCACTTCGGTTAGCAGCTATCTAGGAAATAAATAAGTCTTAAGTCCTGATTTTATCAATTGACATTAACTGGATTCTGCTGTGCTTCACTTTAACCGTGTTACTTACACAGCGGTCTGCAGTAATGTTTGCTGCTGTCAGTGTTACATTCTTAACGAGGAGGAGCTGCTTCAGCCCCTGTGAGATCACGTGGTGTTATCCAACTAGCCAGGAGATGTTTTCTCCCTACTCTCCTATTGGTCATCCTTGTCAGGTACTTAAGAATCTTTGTCCAATCACACTATTTTATTTTTAGGTATTTATTTTTCATTAAAATTCTTTTTTTTTTTTTTTTTTTAAAGTGGAAGTGCTATTTGACTGCTATATGTATTTAAATATAGAACATTTTTGATAAATATACCTTTTGTTTTGACTACTGCTCAAAGGACATAGTGCTTACAAAAAATAAAACTCTAGGAGACACAAGCTGCTAAAGCTAATAGTCCATTCTGGCCTCATTTCTGGGTGTTGTGCTTGTCTCTGCCTTCCTGTTTGTGTGCTTTACTTCATCTTGGTTTACTACAAATGCTCAAAAGTATCAAGTCTAAGTGAGTTTTGTTTTTGTTTTTTTCCCTTCTTGATTAGATTTAAAATTTCTGTTATGCTAAAAACAAAGTCATTCTTACTGTGATTTGAAAAAAAATGTCAATAAACAAAAACAAGCAAAAGCAAGTGGCTCATATATCTGTGCAGATGGGTGCCTGTATCTGTCACTGAAACTTGGATGGTTTTTGGGCTCTAGATAGGATGAGCAGAGATTAGCCAGAAGGGACATTTTACTACATTTTACTCTGTGCTCGTGGTTCTTCCAAATGACTCCACTGTCTGGTGAATGCATGGTAGAAGGGACTCTGTAAGTCATTTTGCCACAATCAAGGTTCCCATCTGCAACTCATAAACTGACCTTTTTGGGTCTGTCAGTGATCTTCCTATTGAGTCCTGACTTCATGATGCCAGCCAGGTGTGGACATCCTTGTTCAGCTGGACAGTTTTCTTTATAAACTTCTAGGGTTGCAAACAAATGCTGCTCTGATCATTTTTGCTTTGCTTTAAGTGTGCCTGATGGAATCGTGATGAACAGACCCCTGAAAATCAGAGTTGCAGTGACCTGTCTGAGCCAGCTCTCTGCCAGAGGGTAATCTGGTAGTGAACTAATTTCTTCTCTTCACCTCCTCATCAGGAAAGTCAAACACTAACCTTTGGGTCATGGAGTGAGTGTACTAGGGCAGGCAAAATTTCTTTGCGGCTCTGTGCAGAAGTTTGTGTGCCTGTCAGTTTTTTGTGACTGCACAGACTCGTCTGCAAAGACACTGCACTGCAGTGCGCCAAATATGGATGGTGGACACAATTCTAACAGGAATGGCTACTCTATACGTGTGCAATTCGCCCTCTATAAGAAGTGATTGCTATTTGGAGAGGCTTTCACCTGCAGTTATCTCCACATCAAGCTGCAGTGCCTCCGCCTAAAGTTTTGCCTTAGCCCCCTTCCCTACCTGCCACCTTGCATGGGTGGGATAAAACGATAGAGGTCATGCATTATGTTTCCAGCCTATCTCTGTTTTCATTGTAAGTCAGTTGGTCACAAGGTGAAGGCTGTAAACACGACTCCTTAGGTCGCCTTTGTGCTGCCAATGAGCTCTGTTTATACTGTGTGTGGCTTGGAAACCTAACATTTTGTTATTATTATTTTTTAAATGAAAATGTATCTCCTCTGTACAGTTGGAGTCCTTCTGTTACTTAACGTTTTCTGGTGGTTGTCTTGCTCTTTCAGGTATGGTTATTTCTTTTGCTCCTGTAACATACCTCTCTTGAAGCTTACTAAGAAAGGACAAAGAGGATGTTAGACATTCATGTCCTAATATTTTAGAACATTCGGTATACCTAATGTGTAAGCTGTCCAAGATAAACCCCTGTTCATTGTATAACTGCCTTCTTTTAGTGTATTCCAACTGCTGCTCTGGGAATGCTGTCTGTCCACCTCCTCTTTTTGTGGAGTGGTTGAGAAAGGCGGTAAGAGGATTGAGTCAGACCATGTAAAGACCACATAATGGACCATGTGGGAGAGAGGATGAGAATGCTCTGCCCATCTTAACGTTTACTACCTGAGGTCAGGCTAATCATGAGACCATTCAAGGCGCAGGCTGCTCAGAGACTAATTATGTAAACCAGAAAAGTTCAAGCATGTAAAACACTCCCTTGTTGCTACTGTGTCATTCCATCCTTTGTTTATACCGTACATATGTTAGATTGAATCCATTAATGCGGTATGGGCCCTTTGTGACATTTACAGAAATCAGCAGAGATTGTTTGTAAAGTAACTGGGAACCTACAAAGTGGCCTCTGAGCTTTCGGCTTACCTTTCCCTGCCTCCTCTGACCTAGTAAAAGATGAAACCTAGGGTCTCTTTTCATCCACTCAGAAGGCTTAAGTGCCTCACTGACACTGATCCATTTACAAGATGATTGACTTTTGACTTGTTGACTGCTTCAAAGTGTCTTCAACAGGTGGAGCCCTCTATCATTTTTTTTAGTTAGAGTTTAGTGAATTACTAGTGAATGAGGTCTAAGTTTAATTAAGGTTCTTTGGCACTGCGTGCACGTCCTGCTGTCCTCATTGTAACAAATGATTAGGAGATTCACATTTTGTAAAGAAAACTATGATTTAATTATACTATATTCTATGAGGTTTTCAGCTCTTTCTCACTTGCTTCCTCTTTTGTACATTGAAAGTTTATAGGGTGAAGCTTTCAAACACTAAGCAAAGCCCTTGATCTTCTGCAGAGCACTGAGAGCTTGAGACCATTTGAGAAAGGATTAGCTAATATTATCCATGGTTTATCTTACTGAATTAGCCTGCATTATCATAGCTGGCTTGTGGGGTTCCTGCCAACAGCAACAAAAGGAAAATGGCAAATCACTATTTTGCATATGGAAAAAGTACTTCATATATTGTATACCATCTATGCCATATTTATATGAATATACATGGTATAAATTCTATATATATGTGTGTGTGTGTGTGTGTAATGCAGCCTAATGTAGCACATTTAGCTCAGTTAGAAAAATACACATGGTTTGGCCTTTGCTCTCTTGCGGTGACTGTTAGATGGTAGCCAAGTCTCTCACATGATTAAGGTCGTATTTGTCGAGCTACTGGGGCCACATTAATCCAATCCTGTGAGTTTCTGTGTTGACTCTTCACTTGCTAAATTGACACATGTACAATTCCCAGGATTGGATTGTTATTGACTGGTGTATTTGTCACTGCTCATTGGTACTTGTACTGAAAAGAATTAACTTTTTGTTTTAGGTTTTATATAGTAAATAATATACATGCTATGAATTTAAACATCCAAAACCCAGAGCGCTGGCCTCGACATGCAACAAATTAGTTCACAAAGATCTAATCCACGTCTGTTTAACAACTGCTCAGTTTCAAATGGCCCAGATCAGTGATCTGTAACCTGACTAAATAAAACACTTAGCTATTGTCTTAGAAAATACAATCTTTAGGTAAGCTAATCCAAAGTCATTTTTTTAATGTCCTCGGTAGGTGTTCTTGTGAAGTGCTGATCAGTGATGAATGAGGGTAAATCATGAGAATGAAAGTGTGAGGGCAGAAAAAGAAGGCGACAGATTAGGTGTAAGCTCTCTAATGTACCTGCTCTGCTGAGTCTGGGTGGAGGGGAACAGAAGAACAGAAGGATGCTGATGACTTTGTTTTTTATCAGTGTGCTGCTCAAGGGTTAATAATACATGTTTTTCTAGGCTTATGTTACAAACAAAAACAACTGCCTCACTCAGCTAATTTCTAATACGCAGAATAGAACCACATGAAACTATTGACTATATCATTTAATGGTGACTTGCTTTCCCCAGTATCTGGTGATTTCTGATCTTTTACTACCTCACCATTAAATGCATAGTCAACAGAACTCACTGAACCACTCGTAGACTACTGAATACCATGAACAAATATAGAGGGCTGCAAAGCCTCTTATGACAGAGCCCGCTTACGATTCCCTTTCCGTGCTCAGCATCCTTGAATAGACCACACAAAGATCCTTAAGCCAAAATCCCTCCCTGGTATTTAATTCTAAATGAGTAATTACTGGGTGTGTCAGTGTGTCTTAGGTTTGCAGGTAGGCTGGGTAAGGAAGCTCATTTACGTGCTGGCTTTTGAGCAGTTCGCGCTGCCACACAGACACGCACATTTTGAAAGTAAGAGGTTATCCATTGGCACCCACTGAAGAACCCAGTTTCTTAGGGGGGACAGACCACATACAGCTGCCAAGATGTGTGACATGGGGGGACTGGACAACCTGGTGGCCAACACGGCCTACCTGAAAGCCCAAGGTGGCGATGATAAGGAGATGAGAAAGCGGCGTCGCAGCTTGTCTCTCCCCAAGCCTGAGACATGTGCTGCGCTACGAGCTAGCATGGAAAAGGACTTTACATCACTTTGTGAAAGGCAGCCTATTGGCAAAAAGTTTTTCCGTGAGTTCCTCTCAAGTAACAATGACTTTAAGCTTGCTGCAGAGTTTCTGGATGAGTTGTACGACTGGGATCTGGCTGAAGATGCAACAAAAGAAAAGGCACGCCAAAACATCATGACCAAGTATTGCAAGCCTGACTCCAAGAGCTTTCTGTCATTTCTTACTGGAGAGATTTCTGACAAATGCAAATCTGTCACAGATGCCAACTTTGAGGAGGTAATGAAAGGCACGGTCCAGGAGGGTGTAAGAGAATTTCTGAAAGGTAAACCCTTTACAGAGTATCAGACCAGTCCATTCTTTGATAAATTCCTCCAGTGGAAAGAGTATGAGAAACAGCCCATCAGTGACAAATACTTCTATGAGTTCAGAACCCTGGGAAAAGGAGGCTTTGGAGAGGTAAGCATGGAAATACATTATGATTTCTTTTAGTCGCAGGGGTCATCCTAGGTCTGTGATTATAGAGTATAGTTTTAGTGTTTTATTCCTAGGATGACTCTAAGCTACAGAGATTTATTACATAATTATCTTTAGGATTTACATTGTATGAGACTGACCATAAAGCCACATACTGTACAGGCATACCTCTTGAATTTTGGCTTCTGTTTCACAAACTAACACTTTGTTTAACTGCTTTATAGAATGTGTCTTTTTTAAAGCATCTGTTTTTAAAGAAAAACTGCTTTGTAAGCATTTGGACCAAGCAGTAATTGTATTAATGGAGTAGTAAATAGCACTATAAGATTATGTAAATGGCATATATAAAGTATATTTAGAGGTGCCAAAAAATATATATACATATATAAAAATGGCTTAGATTGACAGTGTCTAATGCACTTACAGAGGACCTACAATTGAACCTTGAGGAACCTCTTTATTGAGTCAAGCTCTTAAATATACAACTATAGAACAAAACCAATGCAACTTCCTCAGATAATTAATAGAAGCCTAGAGACCAGTTTAGTCACCTAAAAATAAAGATGTATGTATTTTTTAAATAATGTGGAGGTTTTGCCTATAACCTGGTGAAAGTTTGCTGTTACTGTTTTCTTCTAAACAGCATATTGAGTGGTTGAGAGTTAAACAATGAGTGCAATTTTTTCATTTAACTTGTGAAGTGGAAATCACCTGTGAAGTAGTAGGAATGATGAGGGTAATTCTTTACCTAGAGATGTTTGATAGCAAGAGAGGTATCAGATTGTACTGAGGCATGGCTAGCTAGGTTATCAACCCAAAGCCTTGCATCACTGTCTGGCTTCAGAATCAGTGGTCATTTAAAACAAAGATTAGTTGTGATCATATTAAGTGTGAAATTCAGAAATAAGAAAATATATGTTTAATGTTATTCCCTTAGATACATTTTGACAATACTAAAGCTGAGACTGGGAACTAAAGAGGCCCAGAGGTCTGTCTGCCAAACTGATATCAGAAGACCGTGCTTTGTTTTTGTAGTATAATGAATTTAAACGATATTATTAACATTTGATCTTAAGAAGCTCAAATTTTTAATCAAATAATGTGTTTTCCTCCAGGTATGTGCTGTTCAGGTCAAGAACACCGGCCAGATGTATGCCTGCAAGAAGTTGTGTAAAAAGCGGCTGAAGAAGAAGAGAGGTGAGAAGATGGCCCTGTTGGAGAAGAAAATCTTAGAGAAGGTTAACAGCCTGTTTTCTGGTCAACTTGGCGTACGCTTATGACAACAAGACTCACCTGTGCCTTGTCATGACCCTGATGAATGGAGGAGACCTCAAATACCATATTTACAACATAGGCTATGATGGCAAGGGTGTGGACAAGGGCATTGAGATGAAACGCATCATCCACTACACAGCGCAGATCACCACTGGCATCCTGCATCTGCACGACATGAATATTATATATCGTGACATGAAGCCAGAGAATGTGTTGCTTGACAGCCAAGGCCAGTGCCGACTTTCAGATTTGGGTCTGGCCATAGAGATTGCTCCAGAGAAGACTGTCACCCAGATGGTGAGTACATATCCCGCACAACAGAGTGATATTTTAAATTCAGATGACACTTTTTCACTTTTTAAGCACAATACAAAACACCAAGTACACCAAGGGTCACTCACACTGTTAGGAATCTGTTAGCATGAGAGTCACAGCTCAATGGTGCCAGGAATGATTATGGGAATTTATAGTAGCTCCACAGTGTGGTGGTTTACACATTTACCTAACAAGCAAGAGTGCCCTGGTTTAATCCTCAGAGGAGACATGAATCCCTTTGGGGTTGGATCAGGATGGACATCCGGAGTAAAAACTCTGCCAAATCAAACATGTGGAGCTACCTGCTGTGACCTTTTGCGAATAAGGGAGCAGCCAAGAGTGTGGTCAAAAATGTCTACCATAAAGGCCTTTAGGTCACAGTCCTCAAATTCTGTGCTGATTGATTCTATTATTTATCACTTATCAAGTCAAGTCAAAGTTTATTTCTATAGCACATTAAAACAACCTCAATATACTATACATCAGCCATTAAATGAACAATAAATATATACTAAGAATAAAAAAAAAGAAGCTATATTTCATAATAAAACCAGGGTAACTTATTTTTACATTAAAGTATTTTTTAGTCAATGCATCATAAACTGCACATATACACGCACAAACTCTGAATTTTTCTGAAGACAGGTTTGAGAGGTTAGAGGTTAAAAACTGGACAGATGTCAGTCTTGGTTTGGTGTTTACTTTAAATCCGGACAGGGATTACTGGATTCCTTAATGATCTATTCAATGGGAGTCTTTGAATTGATTATATAAGCTATTTGATCCGTACGTGGTCAGAATATAGCTGGGCTATTTATAGGCCGCCATTTTGTGCTGTGATTATGCTGGAGATCTTGTAGGTCCAATGCTTTTAAAAGTAGCAGTTGCTAAGTGTAAGAAGGTTTCCCTGAGGAACCTGGTCACAGAGATTTAGTTATTTCTGTTACCTTCCCTTCATTGTGCTGTGCTGTCTTTCCACAACACACCTAAATTCTCTCTCTCTCTCTCTCTCTTTTTTTTTTTTTTACCTCTGAGAGGGGAATATACATACCACACCACACTGGCTGCACATTCAATTTTTTTTTTCTTTTTTGTGAGGCCCTGACAAAAACTTGTTTATGACACCAGGTAGGTCATAAAATCAAACTTGATCTGTACAAACCTGTGGACCTGAAAAAAATTATTTTGCAACAGGGTTTCTTCAGGACTTACTTGCTGCAGCAAAGAGTAAGCTCTTGGCTATATGAAAGTCCAGTAAGCTCATTATCCAGTACTCTGATGCTCCTCAGCCAGCCAAAATGACTAGGCTAACCTTTACAGGCAAGGCTGGCTTTGGACCCCTAATCCTCTTAGTGGAATTACACAAGTCTGTCCCAGATTAGATTGACAGATCCAGGTAAATCTTACACTGAATATGTTTAGACGTGATAGTTTGCAAACATGTCTAGAACAGGTCTTTAATCAAACTAAAATCAGACAAACTCCGATTTTAAATTGTGGCATGAACGATCAGACATAAGACTTTTCTTTTTTTATAGTTACAAAAGGGGGAAATGGGGGGATAATGCATTTCGCTAGATTCACATGCTTGTCGTCTTGTAGTATAAAATATTAATGCATAAACATTTAACATTCAAACCTGCTTAAGTTTGGTCACGGCTTCACTAATGATCAAACGGGTCTAATCGGACATATTAGTGACTCTGTGGCCAAGTGATGCAAATGAGTTAACAGCTGAAACTGTCATCCATCACTTAGATATAAGACAGATGCACAGAAAGCTGGAGCCTTTCCTAGCTGAGGGGCAGGGTTTTACAGGCTGTCAATCAGTCACAGAGCACGCCGGTAACAGGCAACAATTTAGAGCTTCCATTCACTGAATCTGCCTGTCTCTGGACTGGAGGTGGCGCACCGGAGGATTTTTAGGTGCCACTATAGGAGGGCAGTGCTTCCTGTAGATCCTGCTACTTGCTTTTAGTTTTGTGCCAGTTTCCATGAGTAATTCATGCTGTCTGGTTATATTTCTTCTGGTGGCTATAGTATCCAGAAATGGCTATCCCTTATATAAGAGGCTGGACAACTCTGTCAGTAGACACACACAACTCTTGACAGGTAGTAGGCTTAGCATTAGGCTTAAGCTCCTGGTCCGGGGCTACAGGTGGGGTCATGTAAGGAAAGCAAGTGTGAGATAGGAGCAGAAGGGCAGGAAAGCAAGGAATTGTGACTGATGAATGTTTAAGAGACAACATGTAAATACTTTATAAAGATTCTTAGCTCTCCTCTTCTTCTTTCGATCGGTATGGTCATGTGCTGTATAATACTATGCCCGCTTTGCTTCAGTGTACAGTGCCTCCTCCTAAAAAGGTCTTAAAAGTTTCTATTCATAAAAAAAAAAGAAAAATGCAACACTTTCCAGGTGGTCAAAATATCTAAT
Organism: Pterophyllum scalare; assembly: GCA_024447675.2. Taxonomy (NCBI): domain Eukaryota; kingdom Metazoa; phylum Chordata; class Actinopteri; order Cichliformes; family Cichlidae; genus Pterophyllum; species Pterophyllum scalare. Next base: position 9,792 of record JAMQGT020012041.1, read on the forward strand.
GGATGTTTTTTATTTGTTTCAAATATTCCTACACCTCCTCTCAATTGTCCAGGCTGGTACTGGAGCCTACATGGCCCCTGAGCTCCTCACCAAAACTCCATACAGGACATCGGTGGACTGGTGGGCCCTGGGCTGCAGTATCTATGAGATGGTGGCCGGCTACACACCTTTTAAAGGCCCTGAGAGCAAAAAGGAGAAGGTTGAGAAGGAGGAGGTGCAGCGGCGTATTCAAAATGAGGAGCCAAAGTGGGAGCACAAGTGCTTCGATGCAGTAACGAAGGACATCATCCAACAGTTCCTCAAGAAAAATATAGACGAGCGTCTGGGCATGAAGTAAGTGGTGCTTCTGCAGTGTAGTCAGTCTCTGGCTGAATTTCTTTCATGCTGTGTTGGTTTCCATTTTATTCATGTTATTTGTATATATTTTAAGTATTTCATTGATATTTGATACAAGTTTATATATTCTTATGACTGCAGAATAGAACTTCAAGGTAACCCTTATATAATACACATCTAGCTGCTATCCTTGGATAGGCAATTTGATCTGACATTGCAGTTTGCAAACTCTGATGGAGAAGTATATTTTTTGCCTTTTCATTAGGAACAACATGGAGGATCCCAGGAAGCATGCATGGTTCAAGACCATCAACTTTCCCCGCCTGGAGGCGGGGCTGGTGGATCCTCCGTGGGTCCCCAAGCCCAACGTCGTCTATGCCAAGGACACTGGTGACATCGCCGAGTTCTCCGAGATCAAGGGCATCGAGTTTGACACCAATGACGAGAAATTCTTTAGGGAGTTCAGCACAGGTGCTGTAGCCATTCAGTGGCAGCAGGAGATGATTGAAACTGGACTATACGATGAGCTCAATGATCCCAACAGGAAAGAGGGTGCAGGAGGTCTTGATGATGATAAGAAGTCTGGCACGTGTACAATGCTGTGAGCAGCTGCGTTTGATATAAAAGAATGATCTTAACACTCAGTATTATGTTTCCTTCACAGGCTCCATACCACTCATGTAAAAAAAAAAAAAAAAGTTTTACGAGTGTCTTTGCTGAGAAAAATGCACTGTCCCTCTCTCGTACGGATGTTCATGGCATAGAGAGGCAGTAAAATATGAAGGGTGCGACGATGTGTTCTGAGCATCGTCTCTCGGGATCACAGCTTCTTTTGATGATATCTAATATTGTAGATTTGCAACCGCTTTGACCATAAACGGCTGCTAGGAGAAAGCTTTACAAAGTTTCCAGTAATGACGCAAGTGTTAGAGGAGTAAGTTAAAGCAATAAGTTCATGCCAGAAATACCTTATTACTTTATGAAGTCCCTGTCTAAGAAGTTCAGTATGTGCAGTGTTGTGTTATAAACAAAGAGGAATAACCACACACGTAGGAATTTGAATAGAACTCGAGAAGGTTCATTTGTAGTGAACTGCAGAATTTCAGAGCACTTTCCGTTATTGATGCCATCAGCAGGCCACACTCTTTCTAAAGTGAAAGCACTTTTTTTTTTTAACACCGTGTGGATCTTTGTGGTTTTTAGTGATCCTAGACCTCACAGTAAGGAATGCATTTATACCAAAGTGGTTATCAACCTGCCCAACATTTTAGTTTTATAAGCAATTGTATGTATTGTATATATAAGAATATATGCACAGAGAGAAGGGGAAATATTGTATGTAAGTAATTTATAATGTAGAATGAATGTATTTTAAAGAAAATGAAGAATACCAAAAATCTCTTCAGTGAGTCCCTTTGCTGTTGGTGCTGTTAGCCTCACATTAGTGAGAAATGGAGACTCTAGCCCTGGAATTTTGGAGGAAGAGCTGAACATTGAAATAGCAGCTCAGCGCTGCACATGAAAGAGGAAAATTTAGACGGATTGGGCAATAAATTGCTAAACCAGAAATGCACAAGTTGCTTTATTCTAGCCTCTGAAACAATCATTCTGGGCTGTTTTCTTAGTTCAAGATGATGCTGAAAAAGATTCTGCTGTTTGGGTGACTGAGCCGAGTCTAGAGACTTGGTTTAGTTCAGAGAAATTTCTTGTTGTCCTTGCTTACTTGTCTCAGGGTAAGTTTTTAAATTTCTGGAACAGAGTTCAGTTTTTACAGGTAATTTTAATGTGCACACTATGCATGTAAATATAAAATGAGAGGAATTGCTACACTAGAAGATGTACAGTACAGCAGAAATTTCCTTGAATCGTGACTCATTTGAATACATTAAAATGTCTTTTAAAAAGCGTCTTTCTGTAATTATGAATATTTATGTGTTGTCGCCTCAAAGCCTAAACATTCCTACAACCAGCGTCAGAGAACAGACCGAACCGAGTCAAGCTGCGCATGTTCTCTGGGCTAAATATAACCACAGGGAAAGTGCTGCTGAGAACTCTGGAGTAAAACCTAAAAATATCAGCCGCATTAATCCCTTCAGGATGCTGACTACAGCCAGGCTGTACTCCAGGCCGCCACAAATTGGCATGTTCAGCTCATAGCTGATAAGGTGATAACCAGTGTTATCCTTGTGCCTTCTTTGCTTAAATCAGCTTCAGATCCCTTCAGGTTTGGTAGCATTTCAATGTTACTGCAAAGAATCTGAGCAAAAATCAAATGTTAAAGTGATAAAGTGCAAAACTTTATTTTAAAGCTGGCTGACATTTGAGATCTGCTTTTTTTTTTTTTTGTGGAAAATGAAGCATGAATGAAAGGACAAGTCAATCCTAAAACTTGGGTAAATACTGACGGTATCTCTCAACAAATATTACCAAAGTAATCATGGAAGACAACAACACATAAAACACTCATTTACATGCGAGGTCTTTATGTCAGACCTTTAGTTTTTGTTGCTCTCCATATTTCCCAGCACATGTTGCCCACCTCCTTTGTCCATGCGGCTGAAGAAATGCATTTTCTTTTGCCTCCAATACCAGTTGTTTACCACAGTAAAACTCAAGGACAGTGAGAGCTTAGTAGAACTTAAGGTGGATTCTTGCTGCAGCTAAACCCCGACAGATTATCTCACATAGCAGGACTTGGGTTCAGACTGCTGTTGACAATGAAAGACTGAGCTGCTGCAGCCCAGGGGCACTGCAGGAGCTGTGCAGATGAAGGTGCTGTGAAATTAGAGTAGACAGGTGTGATCTGAATGCTTTTACTGATGTATTTTGACCTCTGCAGTCATTTCAGACTCAGTTACAGGTCTGGCCTCTTGCACAAATACCAGGCTAGACTAGATTTTTAACAAATTAGAAAAAAGAACTAAAATTGCAGGGTGTACCGTGGTGCAAGTATATGTTACAGCACATGGCAATAATAAAGGGTCTGAGGGGTGATTCTCTCTTTTGTTAGATGCATTTTGCATTAACTGTGATTAGCAAATCTTTACACACTAATGATTTTTTTAAAAGCAGGTACCTATTAAGCTTTAATGCCACACCTGCTCCCTGCAGCTCCTTAGTCCTGCAGGCAGTGCTGTGTTTGAGCTGTGCTCTCTCCAAAACTGTCTTGCTTCTGGCTCCCTCCTGTGCCTGCAAATATGTGCTACAACTACAGTGAGAGTACTTACAAACTTGAAGATAAACAATCCCAGTCTTCTCTAAGCAATGGCAATCCCTCACGCTCGCTCTTTCCCAGAGGTATAAAGCAGAATTTGGAATTTAAACAAGTCCATTTATGCCATTTTATGAATAATCCAAATAACCATTCTTTTGTGCATCACATGGTGAGCAAAATTAAGAGTTGATCTAAAAATGAATTGATAAATGCATGAAATATAAGTCCTTGTTAAAGAGTAAAGTAGTGTTTCGCAGCATTTTTGGTTTGTGACCCATTTAAAAAAAAAAAAAAAGTGCCTAAGTTTAGCACTGGGCATCAGGTGTCTGAGTTGTTATCAGTTCCTCCAAAGACAGATTTCCCCTTTATCTTCATGCGTGGCATCATTTATGTAACTGTTCCGGGACAAAAGAGGTCAAATATCTGTTATTCCACAAAATAAAGAAAAGCTCCTTTCCCCCATTTTTACTATTTGTTTATTTCTAGAACATGGCCTCCTGAATTTATCCCAAGGCCAACTCCTTAATCAAAGGATAAAATTAAACTACTGACTACACCCACTTTATTAGGTACACCTTGCTAGTACCAACATTTATTTTTGGCATAGATTCAAAAAGGTGCTGAAAACATTCCTCAGAGATTTTGGTCCATAATGACACAACAGCATCACACAGTTGCTGCAGATTTGGTCATTCCACCACATCCCGAAGATGCTGTCTTGGATTGAGATCTGGTGACTGTGGAGGCCATTTGAGAACCGTGAACTCACTGTCATGTTCAAGAAACCAGTTTGAGATGCGGATGATGGGCACACACTGTGGTCATAAAGGGGTGGAGATGGTCAGCAACAATACTCAGGTTAGGCCGTGGTATTTAAATGATGCTCAGTTGGCACTAAGGGGTAAAAAGAAAATATCCCCCACATCATGACACCACCAGCAGCCTGAACTACTGGTACAAGGCAGGATAGCTCCATGCTTTCAAGCTGTTTAAATTCTGACCCTACCATATAAATATGGCAGCAGAGACTCACCAGCAAATTGTAGCTTCAGTCTCCTGTTCTTAGGAGTGGCACCTGGTATGGCCTTCTGCTTCAAGGTTTGATGTGTTGCACGCTCAGAGATGCTCTTCTGCGTACCTTGGTTGTAATGAGTTATTTGAATTGCTGTTACCTTCCTATCAGCTTGTAGCAGTCTGGCCATTCTCCCCAGAGAACTGCTGCTCACTGGATAGTTTCTCTTTTTCAGATAATTGTGTGGGAAATTCCCAGTACGTCAGCAGTTTCTGAAATACTCAGACCTGCCCATCTGGCACCAACAACTGTGCTACATTCAAAGTCGGATGGCAGTGGTGCAGTGGGTAGGTGCGCATGCTGTCATTGTGTCACTGGGCAAGACACTTAACCCACATTGCCTAAGTGTGAATGTAGTTGTGTGTTTGGTAGTGGTGGTCGGAGGGGCCGTAGGCACAAATTGGCAGCCACACTTCTGTCAGACTGCCCCAGAGCAGCTGTGGCTACATTAGTAGCTTATCACCACCAAGTATGATTGAGGTGTGAATGAATGGTGCTTGAAATTCTAAAGCGTCTTTGGGTACCTTGAAAAGAGCTATATAAGACTAAGGCATTATTACTATTATTATTATTATTATTAAAGTCACTTAAATCACCTTTCTTCCCCACCCTGATGCTCAGTTTGAACTTCAGCAGGTCATCCTGACCATGTCGACACGCCTAAATGCACAGAGCTGCTACTATATGACTGGATTATTAGATATTTCTGTCAGGAAGCAGTTGAACAGGTGTATCTAACAAAGTGGACATTGCGTTTATACTAAGTGTAAGTAAAGAAGTTGAAATCTGAACACAGGAAAAACAAACACAAGACTATTTTTTTTCTTCAAAATCACTTATCCCACAATTTATTTCATCAGGTCTTAAGGCACCCTGAAGAGATGTTACAAGTTGTTCGTTCAAATGCGGGTTCCTTTTAAGACTGTGTAAACATAGCTTTGAATAAGATATTTTCCTGTAAATCTTTGCTTAAATTATTTCTTTACAGTGCACAGACATTGTGTTTTGTGACAAAAATACAGTGTGAATTAAGTAAATATGGTAGATAGTTTATATATATACACTGAAGAGTAATAGATCGGCAGACAATCAGATCAACAGGCTGAAGAAGAGAGAAAAACTAACAATCTTTGAGACCCAGATAGATATACAGATCACGTATAGATATACAGTACATAGTTACAGTGAAGTTTGTATTTTTGCAACGCTTTTTCCAGCGCCTCTCCGCCTTAAAAGCAATGTTTTTTTTTTTTTTACACTGTACCTTCTCGCGAGCGTGCGTGTGTGCGCGTGTGTCGGCTCAAACCGCGATCGACACACAGCACCCCTGCGAGGTGGTCTCAAGTCCTGGAGGGCTCACCCACATGTTGGCTATTGCAGTGGAGAGGTGAGTAAACAGGAAGACGGGCAGACAGACAGACGGACATGCAGACAGACAGACACACAGCACAAGACCGGGTTGTGGCTACGCAGACCACAACACAAAGATCTATCTATAATTCCCTAAATATGTTAAGGATCACAATGTATTTATAGTAGAAAGGGACTTTGTAATTGGCATTTCATATACAGGGATACAGTGGCTATACTTGATTATCAAGGTATGTTTCCATGAAGTCTTTGTGATGTGTAATGAATAATACCCTGGAGATGTTCTACTTTCTCAGTTATACTATACAGCAAGATAAAAATCCTCTCCACACTGATGATAATACTGTCTTCATACAGTTTAAGAGATGAAAACAACACTCTCTTCCCAACAGCAGGAAGATCTAAAGCGAATAATAAAAAAGGGTTTTGTCAACGATTACACAAAAGCTCCAAATGGCTTGGTTGCAATGGCTATAATTTATCTAATCACGTCAATACAAATAAAAAAATAACTGAGCGAAGAACGAACAGTGCAATGGGTGAATGGAAGCGGGGTGGGGGGTGGGGCTCAGGAGCGGCGCCTGCGGTTTGTTATGAGACTCTTTGAGGAGGTCAGTGAGGAATCATTAAGAAAAGAAAGGTCAGAAATGTCATGAAAGCAGCATGTTGTGTCAGTGTATAACTGGCTCTGTTGTGCCACATCCCAAAATGCCGCCTTTGTGACGTTTTGACGCTTCCTTCCTTTTCTTTAATAAAACAAAACAAAACATAAATCCTTAGTGGGCAGCCTCAATTAGATTTCCTTTCACAGGCTGTATTTGCCTTTACTCCACCACCTTAACCCTGAAGGTGACGCGGCCCAGGAATTTATCCCGTTCGTCATTGTTGCGCAGGTTGGTGCCCTCTACCCTGCACTCCACAGCCAACTCCTTGTTGTAGTCCTCCTTGGTGAGCAGCAGCTTTACAGCCACCAGGGGCTGCATGTAGTTCTCCTGCATCAGGACAGAAGCAGCCATCTGTCAATAATACATCACTGTGGACAGGTAAACAGACACTGTGCAACAGCGGTTAAATACTTACATGGGCTTTCTTGCCATAGTAGGGGAAATACATCTTATCAATGCGCCCTTCACTTGGGAAATAGTGCATTTGAACTGGGTGGTCTTTCTGCAAAGAAGAATACATCTCAGAGTAAAATTTTACATTAAAGGAATTCACTTAATGTTAAGTTAATGAGACATTTTCCAAGACCACGTGAAACAGGACGTAACGAGACAGAAAAGTGAGGGCTCTCGGTTGTTAGTGACGAGGTTTAAATGAAGTGTGAAACAGGATGTGTTCCGCTCAATCTGAAAAAGTAACATTTCTGGCATAAACTTACACCAATTAGATTAAAATAGACTTTAGAATGGCACTAAGACTGGTTTAGAGGCACCTGCATAATGACACGTTACATAATGAAAATGTGTTAACACCCCTACTGGCCTTATCCTGCAAAATTTACATATTTATCTTACCCTAAAGCCATCAGTGACAGCATGCAGGAAGATATCAGACACAAAACAAACAAAAAGAAGGAAGAAATGAAAGCAAGATCAACAGAAAGAAAAATAGTGAAACTGTTATGTGTTGTATGAAAGAAATAAAAAGACAAAAATACACATACAAGCCAGCAGGAAGAATGTAATGTAGAGAAAATGTTTACTTTGACTGTGCAGTTGATATAGGGATCCCCGATTGGCTTCAGGCCAATAATCTATGAAGGGAGAGAAACAGGAAGACGGGTTGAAACAGTGCACGGTTGCTGCTTGTGTGGGTCCAAAATTAGAATTCATTTATTTTGGGAACTGTCAGCACAGGGACAAATAAGTGGAGAATAGAGGCTGTGTGGAAAACGGGAAAAGGCTGTACATTTCTGTGGATGTGCAAAGTGCTTCAATCTGATCCCATGTGTGGGTGTTACCCTGTTCATTTTCAGCAGCACACAGGGCTTTCCATCTTGATATCCAAAGTTGGTGTCGGAAAGGCCAGAGCACAAACTCAGGGATGTCCTCCTGAAGGGACAAGCTTTCTTCGTTATGTCTCCACCGTCCTGGTCATAATACTGTCCTGAAATGCACTCCTCGTTAATCTCCTGCATTGAATCGTTGTATCCTGATGTAGAGACAGAGATGGATAGACGTTACAGTACATTCAGAAATTTGGCAAGAGTATGCGGAAAAAGATGAGCGAGCGGGAGAGTGGTATTCGTTTTATTATGGCTCACTTTCAATCTGTTTATTTTATCCATGCATTAGAGTGAAGTGCACTTACTTTGCAGGAAGGAGTCCAGATGTTGGACATATTGTGCATACTTGTGTGGGTCAGATTTGTTGAAAACGATGTCCAGTGAATTTGGACGAATCACCAACCCTGTAAGAAGACATAAAGGAAAAAAAGGAAAGAGGTGAACCTCCTTCCCCCTACCTTGAATGTGTTTCAGGTAGGGGGTGCTGTGGGGTTGTCACAGCGGGCAGCTCCGCATATTTGATTTGGATGATTTTTCACGCTGGATGCCCTTCCTGACACAACCCCAAAGGGATTTGTGTCCCTCCCGGGATCAAGCTGGGGAGCTTTCACTTGTTAGGTGAATGTGTAAATCACTACACAATGGAACACTGAAGCTAAGATAAGAGCTGTATAAACGATATATGCTCTAATGTTTTGTAATACAATGATAGTCCTTAAAATGACGTCAAATACTTGAAGAATAATGTTGGTTTCTGAAAGCTCTGTTAACTCCTCCCATCCAAGATAAAAGGCCAGAATACAATCAATCCTCTAAGAAAACTCACTGAAAATATAAACGAGATGCCCAGCCATCAGCTCAAAGGCAAGCCAGATTTACACAGTAAACATCAGAGATAAAACTGAAACTACCAACACTAGTTTACTGCCAGAGCTGACAGCAAAAACAACACGTGCGCCACGCTCTTTATCGGGCCACCTTCGAACACTGTTATTTCCTGGCAAAACCAGTGAAAATCCGATAACAAATATGCCACAGTTTACACAACCACTGTCCAGTAGCAGCTCTGCATCGGCTGTTATGAAAGACACAAACTATCTTGATGATCAGGTATAGCATCCACTACCACTTAGTAACAGGGTAATGGTAATTTGTGCTGACGGTACGGTGGCAGAGGACAGCCTAAAAAGCATGTTTTCAGGATTCACCCTGAAACCTTTCATCACGCTATTAATATATCCAGTTGTTAACTTAATAAATGTTAGCCTTCTGTTCTCTTGCCAGCAAAGAAATCTGATATTCTATTAGTATTTGCTGCTTTTCAAGGATTCATTTGGAAAATCTGAAATCCATTTTAATGTAGCCATTTTCATGTGCAGCTGCACTCCTGTTTACGGGTGTGGTGACCACACTGTGGGCAGGGATGCAACTGATCCAAAGTAACCTTAAATCCACCATGTCCACTATTGAAAAACTCATCATGGTGAGTTCATGCTACAGCGGTTGTGCCTGTTTGTGTAGTTAGTGTAGTCCTCCAAAATGCAACGGCTCAAAGTGGAGGATGTTATGCTGATTGGTTGAAGAGTGGTCTGGAATCATGCACAGAGTTCAACGGGAACGAGAAAAGCGGAGGGAAAAAAAAAAATCAAAGACAGCTGCTTTTGGATGTATTTGATGGTCACCACAGCTGGTAGCATCACATATTTGAATCTGCAGATTTTTTACACCAGATGCCCTTTCTGACACATTTCCATCTCCTCCTGGGATCAAACTGGGGATCTTTTGGTTGTTAGGCACACATGTAAACCACTACCTTGAACAACATTTAAAAAAAAAAAAAGCATGAAAAGTACAGACAGTGGCTGCAGAAGACACTTAATAATTTTTAATGCTCAGTTTCGCTTCCAGTCTTTGTATAACTTTGCTCCTCGCCACGGTTGTTTGTGACACCGCTCCCCAGTGACTAAACAGCTACAACCCGTGGATGCTGGCAAAGCCGTCCGTAGGCTGTAGAACCATGTTTTCCCCTTCATGCAGTCGGAAAGAAAACATTCAGCAAACAGTATCCACTGGTGATATCACACAGGAAGAGTCTTCAAAACAGATCGATGCAAAAAGCAGCTGTTATGCAGCGCATTATTGTGACAGCACCTCATTGGTGCGGTTATTAATAATGAATACCCGGATGAGTGATGCTGCCAGGAACAGTAACGGAAAAGTCTAGTTTCTCCCGTGCCTTTTACCTCGAGAGATACTAACCTGGCTCTGGGACGCGGTCCCTGTACCTCGGTACATAGTCATCCAGAGTGAGCAGCAACACCCACATGGTCAGAGCGAACATGCCGGCCAAGAAGCAGTAGAAGACCAAGTAGAACAACAGGATGAGTGCTGGAGGATGTTACAGGAGGAAACACAGAAGAGAAAATGAAAGGAAACACAATGAGGGATGAGATAAAGAGGGATTAATGTATAATTAACAATGAATGTTAACCACACTCGGGCTAGGACAGCCTCATGTTTGATTTTTTTAACATCTCCCCTCATCTTCAGGTCATTTGAATGAACTATCCCTCTGAGGGAAACCATTTTGAATCTGGGAGGCAATTTCATCAACTGCTAACAAATGCAAGGCCATATTTCACTACTTTTCAGTCCAGACGCGATTCAAAGCTTGCTGCAGTTCTCGGGGCATCTGCTGTCTGATTTATATAACTGCAGGGAGAGAAAAAGCTGCATTTATGGGAACATCTGACTCAAAATGGTTCACCATGATCCAGCTTGCACAGCACGGATGCCCTCTAAGTTGGCCAAAAAAAAAAAAAAAAAAGAGGGGGAAGAGAGGGATGGACCCCTCAGCTTCCTGCTGTACACCCCCCCTTTCACTCATTCCTCTCCAACAGTATCCCACAATGCACCTGCCTGGTGCATAAAAGAGAGAGAAAGAGGAGAGAGGGAATCCCATTTGACCTTGACAGGCATGCTAATGTGGGCGGCCATGCAACTGCAATGGAGCATCCCACTGCACAGCAGCACAGGGGCGCAGGCAGCCTGACAGCCTGCGCTAGCCTATTGGAGCCGGCTTCTGGAGGGAGGGTACCCCTGTTACTACCTTACTCTGGAAATAACTGGGGAATGATTACATAAAATGTATGGCCTGATCAGCTATAGATTCTGCACAGGAATGCTGTGGCACAGTCCTGTCATGATGAGCAGCTTTCTCAGCTGGGCTCTGCTGTGTCGGTGCAGGTCCCTGATAACTCTGTTAATGCAGATGGTGCTTATTAATTAAAAAAGATATAGATTAAAAATACCAGGCTGCTGTGATTGATCATTACCTGCTTGGCTATTTCTGCCTATGCAGCAAAGACAGACTGGTGCACACCTCTGATAGCATCATTTATCTTGGCGAGCCTCTTGGTACAGGCTTCTCCTTTAACACCTTCACACAGGCCTGTGATGGCTTCTCAGCTATCTATGTGGCACTCATTTAAATCCATCCATAGAAAGGAATACATGGCAGGCTTTATATTCGAGAGACACGTGGCTTTAAACGCTTTGAAAATGAATAGAAGATTAGACATAAGCTCCGTGAATGTCAAAGAACGGCCACTAATTGACTGCTGTGTAACGGGGATCCTTACCCCAGCTGCTGGCAGTACGACCCAGCAGCTCCCCGGTTCTCGGGTTGTAGATGGAGTCCTTCCAGCTGGACACGTTCTCCTTGTTGGCCGCTTTATCCTCGGTGCTCGCCATGGTGATGTTTTTTTTTTTCTTTTTTGGTCCCTAAATGTGCTGTTTCTCCTCCCTAAAAAAATGCAGAAAGCGCAGCGGGCGATGTAATGAGGCAAAAGAAGCCGGCGAGGCGGCGGTGAGTGGTCGGATCAATGATTGGGGAAGGAGTGGGCGGTGTAGAAAGAGAGGGAGAGCAGAAAGGGAGAGAGAGAGCGCGAGAGAGAGGGAGGGAGAGATGCTCTGGTGGAAAAAAAAAAAAGGTGAGGAAAAAGAAAAATCAGTGACGTACACACAAGCCCTACCGTGGCAGCTGATGCAGTGGGAGCAGATGGATGTAGATTGGCTAATGACGGGGGAGACGCACGGCGTCGAAGCGTTACGCGCACTAATTATAAATGGCGCACACACTATCGTTCTTATCGCCAGTTTTATTATATTTCATAATAACTATGCCCATTTAGGAAGAGGCTGGAATCTCCATTTTTAAGTGAGAGATCTTTTTTTTTTAGCTAATACAAGGAAAGCGCAAAAAGTGCATTGACTATGGACTGTTGGACGCAAAGTGCGTCAGCGTAGAACGTCGAAATGACAAGCCTGCGAAAGATAATTTATCTTTTGTGGTATTACAAAATTATTCGGATCTATTGTAGATCAACTACAGCTCTTCTGCATACAAGTCATAAGCGGTGAGTCATCAGACCAATAACCAATCAGGATGAGGTGTATTTCAGCGGCACGGGACGCGCTGCTAATCACGCCGCAGAAAGCTCTGGAGGATCACGCACGCTCACATAAATATGTAAGAGCATGAAAGCGAGTGATCAGCAGATCCGAAGCCGATCGGGATGCGATTTGCGACCCATTTCCCCCCCAAAAGATATTTGGACCATTTTCCAACCCTTGTTGCTATGGCAAATTGTCTCTGTGTGTGTATGTATGTGTGTGTGTGTGTGAGTGAGAGACAGAGTGTGAGAAAGAGGAAGAAAGACGGAGGATTCGGAGTGCATGATTGTAAACAGATGTGCCCAATTTAACACAGAACCACATTTTTTCCACTGCAGACTAAGGCAAGGATGCCATCCTATTCCAGCTTTATTCGGTCTCTCTATCATTGAATGGCAAATGCTGGTGCACATGAAATTCTCTGCTTTGCTAGAGATGACTGAAAGGATTTAGATGCCTATGAAGAAGGAGGGGAGGGGTGGGGGTGAGGAAGGGGGCTGAAACAAAAAAAAAATCCAAAAGCTTAACTTCCAGTCCCTCTGACACTCAGCTGAACACTCCCAGTGTGTCACAGGAGGGAGAGAAAAGAGGAAGTTATATAATGACCCCTGATGCAGGGTTCAGTTGGGGGGGGGGGCTGGAGTAGTGGTCGCACTGCATACAGTTCCTGCTGTCAGCTTGAATTTGTTACAAGGCAAGGAGTCCACCAGGAATCAGGCACAATACTAACACACACACCCATTTTACTGATTAGCGTGAGAGCCACCAGCAGCACTGATTCATGGGCTAGTCCCGTCTGACACACACACACACACACACACACACACACACACACACACACACACTAACTTCTCTGTGAAGACATTCCACTGCTAGGAAAACACAGTAACAATTAAAAAAACTGAGAAAGCTGAGTTACAGCAGAGGAAGCATGTGTGTTGCTGCAGTGTTATGCTTAAAAATAAAAATACTATATGGAGCCACATGATGTACACAAAATTCACTACTGCTCTTCCCTTCAGTGAACAGACACACAATCCTCCCATTGTTTAGGAAAACCCCCTTTTGCTCACTCAATTAGCGCCCCCTTCGCCATACCAGCACCATGAGCACACACACCCCATTTGTTCTCAGTCACTCCATCCGCAAGCTGCCATAGCAACCCTCACAGCGAGGCTGCTCACATCAATGGGACTCAATCCCCAGACTCATCCGGCAGCCTGTGTTTCTGATAATTCCCCCAGGCGTGAGGCAGCAGCATTTCCCCAGGGTCCGTGTGGAGGTAAACACTTTAGGCAGCATCTGTTCGCTGTGTCGTCGACACCTGTGCGGCTGAGTGCGCGAGACGACCGAATCACCACAACCACAACGGCTGACAATTCAGGTTTTTAATAGGAGCCCCTTCCAGCAACAAAGGTGCTTGATATTTTCAGGCAAATTCATAATTACACACATGCATTCATTTGCTATGCCCCAGCATGTTGGGATGACGTGCCATTCAGAAAGTACAAGTGTTAGAAAAATCTCACACATGGTCTGAAATGTGTCCTGCAGGGGTTAATTTCAGGGTCATGCACAGTATCATTTTCAGAGGAACCAGAACATTACACAGCGAGCGGAACAAGTCAAGACAGAGATTCACAGTTTAGATCTAGGTAGTCATTTGTGCCACATAATTTCAACATAACATGATCAGAATTTTCAACAATGTCATCAGAGTTCATCAAGTCGGGGTCAAGACTCGAGTCAAAACATTATCATATGACATCTGCATGGCTGTACTCCATACTAACATAGAATAACTGTGAGACACAGACTGATCTGTACCCTTGATTACCCCCACTCCTGTAACAAAATAACAGATATCATCAAAAAAGGACAAAATTACACATTTTGGGTTTCTTTACAGTCAAATGTAATACTTTTCCCAGCTCTTATTGCCAATCACTACACTGCATCGACTAATCCGAAACAGAGAACAAACATTTAAATATAAACGCCAGTTAAATTCCCACATGTAAAGAAAAAAAAAAAGTACAATTTGGTTTTTTTGTTCTAGTCATATTCACATCATCTAATGTTTAGTCACTGAATATAATTTGATGACAAGTTCACATAGTGATGAAGTTAAATTAAAAAAACAAACAAAAACAGATAACACATATGACATTAAGAGGCCAACGTCTCTTAAAATGACAATAAAAAAAAAGAATACTATGCTTGATGAAGAGGTTACATGAAAAGAGAAACATTAAGCTGATATGAGGTTTAAAACATCATGAATCTGGGCTTCCTTTGCGCAGTCTTTTGAATCTTGAGGTGTCAGGAAATGAGGCTCATGTGTGAATCTGATATGAATGTTTTTACTCTGCGGCTCCTGATGAACATTTGGCATGTGGTTGCTATGGCGACCTCAAGACTTAAAAAGCGGATAGGCGGCCATCAGCACCCCCATGTGGGAAAATGTAAAATCTTATTTTAGGGGTGGGGTGGGGTGCCGCTGAAAAAATATGAAGCAGCACAAGTGACATCCTATCTGGAATGAATAAGAATCTTCTGATCAGGCTGCTGTGTGGGAAGAAATCAAGTAGAGGAGCTGTTTGTGGACAGCAATTTATGACGGTAATGGTGAATGATGATTCCCTTGGTTTGGATCTGGCCTGCATTGGTATGTGAATTTAATACAAACCTGACTTCAACAGTATTTAAATCAGTGCAGTAGCATTATGTCAGTGTGTCCTTCAGCATTACTTTAGAGGAGCACATGGAGAGTGCATCCTCTGCCAAGACCAATGCCCTACTTTGTCACTTCTAAAGAAAGTGGTCCAGAATGGGTTCCTTCCTTGACCATGCTACACCTGCTCACCAAGTTTCAGAAAATTCAGCTAGGTAGTTTATGTGCAAACCTGCAGACAAACAAATGGCACTGAAAACAAACCTCAGAGAAAAATAATCTGCTGTCATGTTCACTAGTGCAACTAAGTAACTGCTGGCAAAGACTGGCAGCAGATCAAGTCTCAAACTTTGTACCATGCTTTCCTGAAATAAGTGGCCCAGGATTAATTTTTGACCATTAAATTAATTCACAATTAATGGTTGTTATTTTGTAAACAGTAATTTGTCAGATCTCACGTCTCCATCTTTCCTTTGGATCAACTCTAGGGGCTCTGTGTGTGTGTGTGTGTGTGTGTGTGTGCGTGTGTGTGTGTGCGTGTGTGTGTGTGCGCACATCCAGTGTCAAGGCTTGTTGTACCAATTCATGGAGCGCCGCAGAGCTCTCTCCCAGCTCTGGAGGATGGGGATATACTCCCCATTTGGGCTGCCGGCACACTCCTTGTCCACACACTGGGGCAAAAACTCCTCATCGACACACTGCAGCTTTTTTAGCTCTTCACGGGTCCTCCAGAAACCTGGATACATGCACAACACCGACAGGACTATAAATGCAGGATGTGGTACCACTTGGGGTATAATGCTGCAAAAAAAACTGTAAGTGGTGGACAAATGATCTAATTATCGAGTGCGCTGATCCACTCAGGACCCATGCTCCTCAGACACATGATTCATTTCATTTTTCAGTCATCAGCACCACCTGCTTCTGGCCTGTTGCGAAACACCCAGAACAAATCAACCATCTTTTCTGGTTGATTTGATTAAACACTGACTAATATATAACAATCTAATTACATAATGTGAATAATTAAATGGAAAACAGGTTACATAACAAGCAGCAAGACTTAATTTTGATCTCTTGCCAAAGTCAGCAAGAATAAAAATAGGACTTTTGATCAAAACTTTTCAAATGGACCCGTCAGGAGCTGTAATATTTTTAGAGAAAAACCACATTGAAAGTTAACACCGGAGTGTCGCAGCATGACAGATCACTCAGTTTGTGCTGAACAGCATTTCTAAGACATTTTAGCTTCACACAGCTGCAAATGAACTGCTCCTTCAAAACACTCGGCCACAGTGCATTTGTTCTGTTGAAATGTATTTGTTTCCATACCCACTTCAAGTCCAGCGACAAAAGCAGCCCCCAGACAGGACATTTCATGGTGCTGGGGCCTGGTTATCTTTCTACCAAACAAGTCTGAGGTCAGCTTCATGATGAAGTCATTGGAGGAAACACCACCATCCACCCTGAGAGAGAATGGAACAGAGCATTCAATTAGACTTTCCTTCACTTTACTGTAAGAGTATCAGGGGAACATGAAGACATAATGTAACGCCAATAAAAATATGATCCACATTAATAGAAGTGGAGTACACAAGAGTCTGTTCTGTTATACCCAGCTTGTTGCCTAAAAGCCAAATACTACACTAAAATAGCAAACGCATGTCTCTCCTGGTCTCTGTATGAGTTACAAGCCAATATAGTTTTTCTTTCATGTACAGTTGCTATATTCAGACTCTCTTTGAATGACAAAGTAAAGGAAAAACTGTACCTGATCTTTGTGATGGGAATACGGGTTTCTCTTAGCACTGTCTCATACAGCTGCTTATTTCTGGAAAGAATGTGAATTAGCATGAATGAGAATGAACAGTAAAGGAAAAAATACAGTAACTAAAATACTGTGCAAAAGTCTCGAGCCACCACTCATTTCATTATTTTGTTCTGTTCTGTCAGGATGATCCCACACTGCTTCAATGATGCTGAGGTAAGGGCTCTGGGGAGGCCAATCCATGACTGATAGTGTTCAATTGAGTGTTTTGAGTTTTTACTGCACTGACAGGTGTGTTTGGGATCATTGTCATGCTGAAAAACAAAGACACTGCCAGACATTTTCCAGATGGTCAAAATCTGTTGGTACTTTTCTGCGCATATAATTCCATCAGTTTTCACAAGATCTCCAACACTTCTGGCTGAAATGCAGCTCCAAACCGTGAGAGAGCCTCCACCATGACTCACTCATACCTGTCTTTTATTGACAATTTGAACCACAAATTTCTAATTTAGATTCATCTCTCCATCAGACCTGTTATTACTGATTTTCAGTCCAGTTTTTGTGTAATGTGTCATACCTCAGCCTTTTCTTCCTGTTTCCCTTCCTTAAGAATTGCTTATTGACAGCCACCCTTCCATTGAGATCATTTCTGATGATGCTTCAGTGAACAGCAGATGGATCAACTTAAGGAGCAGATGGATCTCCTAGGTCCTGTTTTGGGTATTTACTGGATTTTTTAAAATCTATTTCTTAGGGATCCCTATGAAAATGGTCAGGTACAATGACTGAACTGAAAAGGAGTGAAAAAGCAGCCAGTGCCCAAAGAAAAAAATTGATAGACCTGGAGAACTATTTCTCAAGACTACTTTAAAAATAACAAGGAAGTCTGGCTCCTTGGAAACAAATATATATTTTAAAAAATGCTCAAGACTTTGCACAGTACTGTATGTTTTCAAAACGACTGACCTGAAGGCAATAGACTCCAGAATGGCCCGTACCAGGTGACTTTTACTGGTAGAAGGTTTTAGGCCCATGAAGGAAGCGCATGCTTTGGGATCATTCAGAGGAGCCTTTAATAAAATAGTTACACAAAACGGTTAATAAACCGGACTCATTAAAGAAAAGGTGAAAAAATGTCTTGAAACTGTTCTCGTGTCTTTACAATAAAGTCAAGCTCAACAACTGACGGTCAGCAAGGGGTGCTTTTATGCAGTTCTGCATGGTTACTGTATAAAATAAAAAAATATAAGCTTTAAGCATCCAGAATAAAAACTTACAAGGGCCAGTTCACAATGGAGGGCAGAGAAAAAAGAGAAACACCATGTTACAGAGAGATAAAGAATTCAATGAGTGTGCTGGTTAAAAGAAACAGCACATTATACGATATATAGGTTAATTTACTGTAGTTCCTATACCAATAAAAAAAAATATATACATGTACAGAAATGGGTATACCTGCAGACCGCTGAAGGAAGGAACAAAACACACTCCGTCTGAGTCCCTGACACTGTAAGCCATGGCACTGGTCTCTTGGACATCGGAAAAGAGCTCTGAAACAACACATAGGATTCACACACAACCCCCGGACCTGTCAGTCACTGCCATGCGCAGCATTCAGTGTGAAAAAATGAAAATGACTATGATCTTCTTGAGAAAAGAATAAAAAAAAAGAAGTCGCCACAGGTATGAAGTACACCTCAGTGCTCACCCAGCTTCTGTGCCCATTTGATTGCAGTGCCTGTGTCTGCTGCATTTCCCTCGGCCAGGTACACCACCTCTGAGCCGATCTTCCAACCCACCAGGGGATACAGACCTATAAAGACGAGTAGGGTTATGATAAGCCCGAATGGGTGAATGTGAATGTATACATTCTGTATGCGTGTTTGTGGACCCTTTTACCTACTACAGATGTATGTGGTTTGCTCCCAGTGTTGATGTCCATGAAGGTGCCTGTTCCCATGGTGATCTTTACATCGCCAACATCAAAACAGCACTCTCCAAACATGGCTGCCTGCTGGTCTGCCATCTAAGGCACATGGACAGAGGAGATAATTGTTTGTTATGCTGAAAATGAAAGTCAGAGCTTAAATGTCCATGGGTAGTGAAATATACTGTTTCAATGAATTTCTCGTGTCTTCGTGTATGTTTCTTTTTAGTGTCAGGGTGTTTCCTGTTACAGTCAAATTGGACGCTTAGAGTGAGCAACGCAACCTGCTGCTGATTAGCTAACTTTGTAGAGCACCCTGTTACAACATAATGGCGGTGACATGCTGAGTTTAACCAGTCAGAGGCTTGTAATGCAGATAAGAGATTGTGTTATGCTAAGATGCTGACTCACCACTGATGTGATAGGAATGGACACGCCGAAGATGGAGCGGGTCTGTGGAACCAAAGTCATGGCTGTTGTGTCACAAGAAGATACCAGAGAAATCAGGCATCAGAATTTAGTTTTATTTTTCTGTTTCCTGCCCTATCACAACACCTTGCATGGATAAGAGTTGGGAGCCACTGATTCAGAGCCTTGATGACTTCTAATGGGTATATAAAAATAAGGGCTCTTGCAGTCTCTGCCAAAGTCAATGTCTCATCTGGAACCACATTAAAAATTAACGGGCTCTCCCTTTGTACTCACGGTCTCCACAAAGTTTAATGAAATGTGCAATCAAACAGAAAGACAAAGAACAACAAAACAAAAGTGCCTCAGCAGAGAAAAAAATAAAACTGAATGCTGAGACAAATATTACTGTGATAATATTAATTAATATTCATTATTTTTGCTGGCTACAACATGAACAAAATGTCAGATGTAACTGGAAGCGAATGGTCCACTCACCCTGTATTTTCTACTTTGGGGAAAATAGAAAGAGGCAAAGACACAAGAGAGGAGAGAAACCCACTCCAGCACATCTGGGAAGAAAGTCACATTAGAGGTATATATATATATATTAAAAACAACAACAACCACACAGACCAACCATAGTAACATAAATAACTATGACAGACATCAGACCTGATAGGAGTCAAAAATTCCTGTTGAACTGGCATTAGAGTAATCTGTGGCATGCAGGTGTCCTGAAACAGATTAGGAGATGCATATAATCAGTCTCTAAAAAGATTAATTAACAAAAAACCTGAGCGGCTTGTCACTTTTCCAGCTCCCCCAGGAGTGAGCTGAAACATTCCTGAGGAATTTTACCCAATCAGCGACTCAGTAGGATTGATAAGACAAAGGACATTCTGTCTGGGGATTATTATCCTGTTAGGAACCTGTACAAAATGCAGTTCACTGCACAAATCTTATATTACTGAACTCTTTTCAGATGCCATTGAGTTCAAGAGGCTAAAGTGAATAGCTAGAAAAAAATTAAATGAAACTCTCCTCTGGAAAGGGAAAAAAAAAAAAAAAGTTTAGTCTAGGAGCAGGCTTACTCGGTGTCTGGGAAACTGAGCCAAACAATGCAAACCCACCTTTTGTGAGCTTGAACAGGAGCCAGCTGTCTATTGTTCCAAAGCAGCAGTTACCTTCACCTATTGCTTCACAAACCTGGAAGAAGAAAGAAACGTGATGCGGCTGAAAAGAGATGAATGCTGTGAACCATCTAATACTGAAGCCTGTTTGTGCTTTGGGTTTCCTTTGTTATTAATTGATTTTTTAAAATTAATTTTAAAAAAGGAACACTGTAATATATAAAATAAATAAATAAAAAGCTCCCTCTCAAGTTCAGGTTCTCTACCAGAGGCTTGGGAGCTTGAGGGTCCTGCGCAGTCTCAGCTGTTCCTAGGACTGCGCTCTTCTGGACAAAGATCTTGGATGTTGTGCCTGGAATCTGTTGGAGTCACTCTTCCAGTTTCAGGGTCAAAACTCCTAATGCTCTTTTTACCATTGGGACCACTATGGACTTTACCTTCCACACTGCTCCAGTTGTTCCTTCGGTCCCTGGTACTTCTCCATTTTCTCATGCGCCTCCTTTCTGATGTTGATGACACTGAGATTGCCACATCTATTACAACTGGGATTTTTGGCCCCTTGTTGACCACCATTATGTCTGGTTGGTTGGCCAGCATCTGCTTGTCTGTCTGGAACGTGAAGTCGTACAGGACCTTAGCCCCTTCAGTGGTGTCTCCCATCAGAAGGTGGGGACTCCTAATCCATATGCGGCACAGATGTCCCTGTATGTTGTCTCAGCAATTTGGTTGCCTCCCAGCTTGCCTCTTACATCCTGCTACTATGTGCTGATTGTGCAAAGGTACCCCAGAGACTCTCTGCAACTTGGGACCTGTCAGTTGCGGCAGACTCCTGCCTCTGTGGATCTGGTGCTTAGGGCCTGTTCTAGTGCTACCATGATCAGAGCCTCTGTGCTGTCCTTTAAGCCAGCCTTTTCTACCCACTGGTAAGATTTCTTGATGTCACCACTTCTTCTATCTGTTGATGATACATTCCAATGCAGGGGCATGGTCTTCCATGATACTTCCTCCTCCTGTTCCTCACAGTCTGTCTTCAGTTGCCTGAGGCACTATTGTAGCAGCTCATCTCAAGGGGCCTATCTTCCTGATGCACTCACGTATGTTTCATGAATGTTCTGTCACTGACTAATCCTCGTCTTCCCTCTTTCTGTTGCTCATAGAGCCTCAAGTGCTGGACTTTGGGTGGAGACCTCCATGTTTTTTGTATCTTGACACATCAGTAGCATTCATCTCGTCCTGTGTCCAGTTTATTATTACAGCTGGGCATGTGATGACTGGTCGGCTCACCTTCTTAGCACTTGTCTGAACTTTTGGAGGTATATGGCTGTGACTTTCTTGGCTAATGGGGTACTTGTAGCTGTTCTGTGTGACTGTCATCATGCCTTCTGGAAACCTCTTTACTCCAGATCACCTTCCCTCTGTTTAACACCATTCAGTCACACTTATCCAGTCAGAGGGTTAGTGAGTCAATTTCTCACTCACGCCTTTTGTACAGCGTCATGTCATCCATGTACAGAAGGTTGCTGATGATTACCCCATATATGTACTTTAACTATGTACAAAAAAAAACACATACTGGCAAACTACTGTGGATGGAAAAGCTTTTGTAAATTGTAAATAGCTACTTAATCTTTTACATGAATGGTCGACAACTTTAAGAGACACTGAATTGTTTAAGTCATTTCCAACAAAAATTCTTATTTTTTTCACGTTTTTAAATTTGATGACATCTTGAGCTTTGAGCAACTTTGATGAACATTCATAACTACTGGCAATCTTAATGGAAATGATTATATTCAGTAAACTACAAACCTCTGGGTTCAGATGAGAGAACTTAACATAATCAAGTTAATCTGATTAAACAGTGGCCCACATTATTCCCAGTGTTTATGCACTCAAATGTACAACAGTCACTCTAGGTTTGGGTTCAAGTCAGTTAAGCCATCCACACACCTGGCTGTAGTGTTTCAAGACCCAGACAAGGCGAAAGGTGACATGTTGAGTGGAGAAGACGACGACACTTGCTGCAAGCAACCGTTTCTGCCTGGTCATGAAGTAGAGGACCTTCATCGCACCATGGATTGCCTGAGATTGTTGTAAAAACAACAAGACTGGATGAAAGAAAAGCACTGGCTCACTTGATCTTTTTAAAACAAGGCAACATTATATTTACTTGAAATTTTTTCACATCTTTTAACCTCCAAATTTATTTACTAAAGAACATGAAAGGTAGAGATGGGAAGAAGCCTCACTTTCATGGTGCAGGATCTGTTCCAGGATTTCACCAGGTCTGCAGCTCTCTGATCCTGCCAGGTGATGAAGTTGTGGAAAGGAACCCCAGTTCTCCTGTCAAAGCAGAGGAGAAGAGGGGAAATTAATTAGAGAAGAAGACAGAACATGAATTAATCAAAGTAGGTATATAGGTATAAAGTTATTCACTTGTCCCATGTTGTGAAGGTACCACGCTGAGTGGAGATCCCAAGGGCCTCTATCTGGTGCATTTGTATTCCTGCATCTATCGGATCAGTACAGCAACACACGTGCATGTCCAAAATGGTTGAGCAGAGAAAAATGAAGACATTGAAAGTGAGGATTTTTTAAATAACAACATTAGACATTCACAGTAAATGTTAAATTAATAAAATAATTGCAAAAAAGTATTAAATCCATGTGTACTTAAGGAACTGGCATCTCAGGATATGCTCTTTTGCATGCTATACTCTCTGTTTAAACATGAAACTATAATGAAACTTTGGCACTGTTTCATCTTTTATGCTTATATTATGACATGCATACTGTATATCAAAGTCAATTTCATTTATATGGCACATTTCATTACACGTAAGCTCAATATGCATACCACAAAATATAAAAACATAAAAAAAGGTACATAGCTCTATAATGTATTGAAGCAATAAAAAACAACAAAACTTTACGAAGAAATCAAATACAAGTTAACGCACCCAAACAAACCCACACACTTATTATATAAACCATGGACTGATGGTGTGGATGTACCTTGCACGGCTCCCTTAACCACGGAGATAAACCCTTTCCACAATTCATCTGGGTCCATCTCCACATGTCCTACCTCCGGATAGAGGAGAACAATCTGGGGAAAGATCAAGTTTGTGTGGATGCTGGATCGGATTTATTCAGCAGGTGGGTGCTTTATGTGAAAAATTAAATCGCCAGAATATATGAATACCTTGGCAGAGCATGATCCTCGGACCTTTGCCTCCTTGTCATAGACGTGACACCTGATTGATGTTGTACCTACGTCCACAGACAAAATGAAGCTTTCCTTCCTGAAACCGTTCCTGTGACTCCCCATCGTAGGAAAGTTTGAGTTTGTCCTATTTGTTCTCAGTTCCGTCCCAAGACACTCATGGTCATCTCACAGTGGTCCTGTGTACAGCCTGAATAATGACCCGATAATAGCTTATCTTCACTAGCTGAGGCTACGACACCACCTTTGGACTCTGGTTCCAGTTCAACCTGTTTGAGTCAACAGATTGCTACGATCTGTTTCTGAAGCGGAGCAGTCATTCACATCACCAAGTTCAGTAATTAAAAGTGAAAGTGGGTACAGACTTTGGCAAAAGCTAAATTACCCTGCTGAAGCGCGAGTTCAACAAACTCAAAGGTTAAGCTAAGGCTAACTGGTTACGTGACATTTAAACTGTTATTAGCTTCGAAAAGCATTCTCAAACCTGTCTAACGGGTTCCTTAAAACCCTGTCTGTTCTCAGTATCTGCTCAATGCCGTGTAGCTGATACAGAGACCTATTCACGAGAAAGGGACGGTGAAAGTTCGAGCCGTAAAACCGCGCAAACCTGAAAGGCTCTATCCATGTGGGCACCCGTAGTACATCGTTCGCATGCGCAGTGCTCTCAGTAGCATGTGGATGTTTTCATTGGAGTGCACGTGTGTGGGGTGATTTTGTACTGTTCAGACATACAACATGGCAAAAACAGACGTAAGAATTGTGCTACACTTATACTGCTTACACGAACAGGCTTTAAGGTGATATAAACGCGTTGTTTTACGATAACCGTTGTTTGTTAGGGTCGGTGCGAGCACGCAAACTAGCTGCTGGAGCTACCGGTGAATGAAATTAGCCCAAAGGTCTTTCTAGTTGTAGTGTGGTACTCGGACATAAAACCGTTGTCGCATTTGAAAGTACGGCTATTGACGAAGCCTGGTAATAGTTTATTTTTCAAGCAGGAATAACAGATCTTTCCTCGTTCAAGCCTCCTAAATGTAAACATTTCCGTCTTTAATGACGCCATTAAAAATAACATGAACATCTGCCGTTTGGACTGTTTGAAGACAGCACGAGAGGGATTTGCAGACTTCAAGTTGGGTTTTTGGAAAATGTTGACTGACAGGCCGTTATATGGTTGAAAATGTTTGTTTCAGGCTACAAGACGAAGAAAAAGACAGAGCAAAGTTGTAGAAGAGGACATCGCCCACACTGGTAAGTCAATCCCCGTAAACAGGTGGCAATTCACAGTAAACATGACTGTTTAAGCTGAGTAATGTCGTTAAGTATGAATCATTCAATCTATAGTTGTTTCAGAAGGTTGTACATTCAGAGATGCTTGTCAGCATATGATTGTAACAAGTGATTAGTTGAATAACTGTTGCCTTCCTATAGGCTTGCAGCAGTCTGGTCATTCTCCTCTGACATCAGCAAGTCATTTTCACCCAGAGGACTGCTGGTCACGGGATAACTTCTCTTTTTCAAACCATTTTCTGTAAAACCTAGAGATGGTTCTGTGGGAAAATCTTAGTAGATCAGGGGTTTCTGAAATACTCAGACCAGCCCATCTGGCACCAACAACTGTGCTGCATTCAAAGTCACTTAAATCACCTTTCTTCCCCATTCTGATGCTGAGTTTGAACTTTGAGTTTGAACAGCAGCTCGACTGGACCATGTTGACATTCCTAAAAGCACTGAGTTGCTGCCATGTGATTGGCTGATTACATTAGATTTGCATTAACAGCTATTTAAACAGGTGTACCTAATGAAGTGGCAAGTGAGTTTACATCGCACAGCATGTTTGTCTTTGAGCTGTGTGAGTAATTCAGATACCTCAGATGAATACTGTGATAGAAGTTAAAGGAAACACTCCCATAGTAGCTGTATCCTGGCAGAAGAAAAATGAGGAAGGATACAGTGATGATACACAAAGAGATAGTTAATGCAAGTAATCAGATGACTTGGCAGTCATCTGATTACTGCCATGACTGATTGTTGTAAGGATGTTTGCCAGATGTTACTACTGCATGCTGTAAATTCTTAATATTCTTCTCCTCCTCTGAAATGTGCATATGTAATAATAACAAAAAAGTATTAAGGTCTATCATTTGGAGGTCATATACTATTTTTTAAAGTGGAAACATGCACCCTTTTGACTGAGGCCACAAAAAATCTAGTTTGCCCTCTCAGAAAAATTGCATTGACAGCAGTCAGTTTTACAGCATCTTTAAATGTTGGCACGTCTGTTTTTACTAGATGAACAGTCACCGATCGTCTCTCCAGCTGATGCAGCCAGTTCCACTGAGGGAGCTCTGAGCCAGACCGTGGAGACAAAGATGAAAAAAAAGGTTCAGAAATGTGGAGTTAAACAAGGTACTGCAAGTACAACACCAGCACATGAAGGCCTCACTTCAAGTTGGCTCTAAATATTTTTCATTTCCACCTTAAGGCTTCATTTACCCCAGACTTTGTCAAATTCTTTTCAGAGAGTTATTGTAAACTATGAAGTTGTGGTGACAGGTGTATAAGACTAAAAACTCCAGAGACTGTAAAAGCCTCAGCTGGCAGTAGTTGTGATGTTTTATTGGCTGTGGTTCAGGAAGTAGAGTGGGTCGCCTGATGATCGGAAGGTTGGTTGTTTGCTCCCCGGCTCCTCCGGTTTGCATGTTGAAGTATCCTTGGGCAAGATACTAAACCCTGAGTTGCCCTCTGATGCACTCATGTGAGTGTGTGCGTGAATGTAAAACAAAGAACTTGTATGAGTGTGTATGTGTGACTGGGTACTATATAAGTAGGTACCGGCAAGTCCAGGTTAATGCCACTGGAAAACAATGGCCACACAGTGAGTGGGTGAAATTGAGCTAACTTCAAGTAGCGTTATCATAAAAAGCCCTGGCCCCATAATATAATTTTTAAATGACTGAAAATTTAATTCTCCTTCCAATTGTATAAAATCATGTGAGTTGGTGTATCTTTTGATTCTCAAATAAAGACGTGAAAAGTCAATGTTTGCTCATTTCCTCCTGATTCTACCGCTCTAGAGGACGGACTGACTTGGAAAATCCCTCTGCGCTCTGTCACCATTTCATATTCATCCCCAGAACCCCAGCTCTTGATACATACCCACTTTACATAGGATAAAATTTTAGGAAGAAGTCACAAATTTCAGTCCCAAGTTTTTAACTTCAAAATAAGATATGAACGATTAAAAAACCCTATATAAATCTGGTACCAAAATAAAGCGCAAAAACAGGCTTTTTAAAAAGTTTTGTGTCAATAACATTGAATCAGCGGTGACAGAGCGCGATCATTTTTAAAACGATTCCCTGCTTAAACGTATACTTCAACAGGAGCCGTAACCTACGTTACCACGTGTTTCACATGTGGTGCTGGCCGATGAAAACCAAATCAAATTTGGGGACTGTGCCAACATTTTTAGATGCTATAATTGTTATTCTCGCACCAATAAATCCAAAAACTGAGGCGTAAAAGTAGCCAGAAACCCACGGGTGGAACCGATGGTGCTGAGCACGCAGCAATCAATGTGACCTGTAGTTACATTTCTCGGGAGGTGCATGAGAGGTTATGTGATGGTTACGGCATAGGATGCAGGAACGTTGGTGGTTGTTAAGTAGTTATGCCGTAGGTTTCCCTCTGAAGCATAAGTCAAGCCTGAATGATGAAGATGGTAATAACAATGATGCGAAATTACCCTTTGAAGAAAATTATGAAAAAATATCTTTATCTGAGTTGCTGCTGTGTGTGTGTGTTGGCTGTTAAAGCTTATGTTTGTGCGTATTCGTTTATTGAACAGGAGTGAGACAAAAACAAGGGAATAAGGAGTTCAGTTCTTAAATTTAATTAAGCCATTTTCAAACAGTTTTTCTTTCAGATTAATCTGGGCAAAATACTCCATGATCCGTCCGGTGTGAACTGGCAGATCACGAAGGATTTCACACTTTGTCTTTTTCAGTTACAGTTTTCATATAGTCAGTTTATCTCTGTTGGTTACATCATATACAAAACAATAATTGTGCAAAACAACAGCTGGCTGTCAGAATGACCTCGAAGTCTCCATTTTATCGTTTGTGTAGTCTTGTGGAATCTGTTAGGGATAGAAATGACCCAAAAGAAAACATTTTGTTCTTCTCGTGTGAGTTAATCAATTATGTTTATAATATATTCTTACACATCTCAGGGAACATAATGTACACATGTAGGATGGTATATCTCTTCAATCCCCCTTTTTCACCTCAGACATTTCTGAGGTCAGATTTCCCCGGCCTGACCCGGTGTGGTCAGCCAGGACAGCATTGATGTTAAGAGCCACAGGAGGATCTCTGTGAAAACTAATCTTATGATGTTGTGACTGTAAATTAAGCAGCAAAATTAGACAGAGTTTAATAATGTCATATTTAATGGATGTACCTGCTTTCTTATGGCCTGAAAAACAAAAGAGAACAAGCATTAGTCTTTATATGTCAATGTTCTTGAGTTAAATGGGTTAGCGTGTAAATTTAATCTTTCAGTCTAGATTCTGCATATGAATTGGCCCACAGAGCAAACAGTAACATATCAGTCATTATCTAGTAATTTGCCTTTTATTTATTAAAAATGTGGATTGCATCCCTTCAGGATTAAATCCAGTTTCAGTCGATGAAGCTCTTACTGCAAAAAAAAATGAAGAAATGATCACTGGATCAGTGCACAGGTAATAATTCAGTCAGCTTCCAGCACACTGTGCCCATATTCCATCGAACTCCATGGATGTTCAGACCACTGGTCAGCCACTTATTACTAGAGGTGCCCTCTACACCTCTTTAGATAAGGGCTGTTCGCAGATGGCAGTCATCCTGGTTAGTTTCCTGTGAAAGGCACATAATGTCTCAAGTTGTGACCTCTGAGGTACCTGTGGAAAAGTCCAGTAACAAGTTCATATTTTTCCCTGTCTATTAAACAACACTGTAGGCCTTGTGGGTCAATTATTAAATTTGCTCAAATAACTAAGACAGGACATCAAAGTGCCCATAACTATTTTAAAGATCTATTTATTGAATGGTTTCTTTGCAAATCTTTTATTTTGTTTTTACATGCTAAGAATTATCTTACAGTTTTAATATACCAGTAATTTACTAATTAAGTGGATTCAATCCACCAAATGTGAACCTGTTGTAATGCACCTAGAGTTAATTGTGAAATTAAGCAAAAGAAAAAATATGAAGTTTCTGTGTGTGTGTCTGTCTGTGTGTAAGCTGTTCCTTCATTGGAGCATTTTTTTTCTCTCTGATTTTTTTTTTTAAACCCCTTTAGTGGGGTAGCACCACAAATAAAAATAAAATATTTTGGACAAACTCTTTAGTCAAAACCTAGATACTCTTAAGGTCATAGGTCATACTCACAACCCTCCTTTGTCGACCTTTTACACCGAGTTCACAGCAAAATTGTTGTCTGTGCTTGTCTAACTGAATTCAGGGCGTGTCCCCCTTAGACCTCATGGGAATTTAGAAGAGAAAACAATCGTTAGTGTTGGACAAAGCATTAACCAATTTTACTCCTGAAACCACAAAATTCTGGACCCCATAGGGGTGGGCTCATCATAATAAACTCCAATTTATATATGATAGATGAATATGCAAAGCCTTATGAGTCATACTACTGAATATAGCATAACTGAACTTGAAATATTGCAGTCAATTGTTATTTTTCCTGCAGTTCCTTGACCTTTGACCACTAATGTGTTCTGTTCTTCACTGAGACCCTGTGACTGAGCGTTCTTGAGGCCTACCGCTCCCCACGTCAAAAAAGTCTCCTGTTGATGACCCTCCCCCTGGGCTCAGGCTTTACACAGAGGTCAGAGGTCAAGGAAGTTGCAGTTTACCTGTTTGCCTGAAGTTGGGCCTTCTTACTGAGCGTTATGTAGAACCAGGAGCCTTTTCTTTAAGTCTTTGGAGCTGATCAGTTTGTTCAGGAGAGCTTGGCTTGCTTGAATCACCTTGTACCGCACCAGAGGTTTTTTTTTTTTAAAATAACTGATCAGAGTCCAGTCTCCTGCAGCCCCACTGGTGTTGTTCAGGCTCCTGTTAGGATGAAACTGAGAAATCCTGTTAGTTAAATCTTTACTTTTCTCCCTCTTTTGAGACATAATGTCTGCTTATGTCTGAATAGTTTACCTTAATTTAGCTTATTTATTTAAAGGGCATACTGATTCTTGTATTATTAGCTTTTTGGATTCTTCTTTAATGATCTAATATCAATTTATCCTACATTCAAAATTCAAAATGATCACTGCTCTTCTTTTTCTTTTCTTTTTTTTAAGGTTTAACCAAAACTACCAAATAAAAACATGTAAATGCACAAAAGTATAAATCAATAAATTGTATTTTATCCTAAGTGGGTAAATAGAATGTTTTTCTTTTGTAACAGAGCGACAGCTCAAAGTTTGGCACTTTGTTTTGCATCTAAATTCACTTGTTCTAACTTTTTTTCTCCTAAGGTTTCACTTAAACTGTGTTTCTCATGGAGACTTTCTTGGAATTTAAGAACAATTTAACATTTGCATAAAATACCTCAATTTGGGATGATCAAGGCATTAGTCTATTATAATGGCTTCTATGTATTTATTTTAAATCAACTAAAAGCAACGAACTCTTGACTCATTTTTTGTGATTTTTCTATTTTTTTTTTTGTCTTTTTTCCATCTATTGGTTGGCTTATCTCTCATATGTATCAGGAGCGAAACCTTTGTCCTGAGAACCTTTTAACCCTCTCCCTGATCATCAACCATCATCTCTGCCCAAATTAAGTAAAAAAAAAGAAAAAGAAGGAAAAAAAATCTATCACTCTCATCCATACACACAAATTCTCTGTCTGTCTGATTCACACACACACACACTCAGCAGTGCTAAAGCCTTGGCACCATTCTGTTTTCCCTTTTTTCTTAAACTGACACACACACACACACACACATACACAAATTTTCTGTCTGTCTCTCCCTGCACCACACACACACACACAGGCGCACACAAAAACTGAAAACAACTTATAGAACCACTTGAAAATTCCTATTAAACTCTATACCTATTTAAACAACAAACACCATACAGTTGCAAAGTAATTCATAAAAATATTTTGTCCTTAAATCCTATTTCTCTAATCCACACACATGACAACAAATGTGCACACACATGAGTATTCAGATTCACACACGCGCAAACACACAGCAACACATTCAAGCATCCATCAGTTTCTTTCACATATATTATTGTTATAGACTTTTTTTTTTCCCCAAGTGACCTAATTTTGGGATTGCTTAATGAATTTTTTGACCCTCTGCTGCCAGGTGGGTAAATCAAACAAAGTATCTGAGCCAAACATCAACTTTGACCTCATTAAAATAGAGAGGTTTTCTCCTTTAAACTTAGCTTTCAGCTTAATATCTGTGCTTGGAAATTTACACAAAAATAATTTTACATTACCGGGTATTTTGAAGCTTTCACCCTCTTTTAAATCCCAATGTCATCAGTCCTTTTGTCAGTCCGTCAGTCAGTCCAAACTGCAACAACAAAATCAATGTTAACAAGGTACCATTTATCTTTCTTTTTTTTTTAATGGATTTTAGTTTTATTACAAAAAACTCTTTTCTTTATCTTTATTTCCCTGTATTCTTTATTTTCTTTATTCTCTTTATTGTTTAGCTCTGTCTTTTTCAGTCTTTTAAAGGGTTTTAGTTGCTTTAATGGTTTTCTGAGATCAAGGTTCGTAAAACGAACCGCGAAGACCACCAGTGTTTATCGACTTTTCTACCGGGAGCCGTAAACAGACGCATCACTGTAAACGCCACTTAACTTTCAAAAGGATATAAGTAAAGACAAATGTTCTGCTTTGGATTTCAGAAAGACCAAAGGCCCTCTAAACCTTAAAAAAAACCCTGGAAGGGCACTAATTCGGACCGCTGATCAGACGGTCCTCGGGCTATGACTGTCAGGCTTCACCGTTGCTGCGCGTTTTGCCTATTTTTCTCTTTTACTCTTTTAAACTCTTATTCTTTCCAACTCTTTTTTTTTCTCTAAACTCTTTTTAACTCTTTTTTTCTACTTTTACACCTGTGTGAAATGGCTCGAATTACACTTTCCTCCCATCTTACCACCAGTGACCACCAATTTGATACAATTCAATATGCAGATATTTAGAAAAGGTCTCTGCCAACCTTTTAGGTGGAGATCTCTTGGTCACTGTTGAAATCTGGGAGTTGGCACTGTTGCGTGGAACCTCGAAGCGGCGATTACCGGTTGCCAAATTCACTCCTTATTCCCAAGAAACTCAAAAAAACACAAATTAAAACATCTGAAAATCAAATACATTCCTGTTCGATCACGTTGGGGTCACCATTTGAAGAAAAATATGAAAAAATATCTTCATCTGAGTTGCTGCTGTGTGTGTGCATTTGCTGTTAAAGCTTATGTTTGTGTGTATTCGTTTATCGAACAGTAATGAGACAAAAACAGGGGAATAAGGAGAAAGGAATTAATCTGGGCAAAATACTCCATGATCCGTCCGGTGTGAACTGGCTCATGAAGGATTTCACACTTTGTCTTTTTCAGTTACAGTTTTTATATAGTCAGTTTATCTCTGTTGGTTACATCATATACAAAACAATAATTGTGCAAACCAACAGCTGGCTGTCAGAATGACCTCGAAGTCTCCATTTTATCGTTTGTGTAGTCTTGTGGAATCTGTTAGGGATAGAAATGACCCAAAAGAAAACATTTTGTCCTTCTCATGTGAGTAAATCAATTATGTTTATATTATATTCTTACACGTCTCAGGGAACATAATGTACACATGTAGGATGGTATAATTCTTCACCTTACAGGCCAATTTTCATAGGGTTCTTCCAACAAAAAAAAAGACTGATCTGAAAGATGCGGCGAGGGCAGAAAAATGTCCTGAAAGCATATTTAGATGTTAATATCTTAAAAGTTTGGTTTCCTAACTGCTTAAAAAAAAAAAAAAGGTTAACTCGCCTTACATGTTTAATTGAGTAAATGGTGGTTTCCAGCTTCAACTGTGCACACATTTTGTGTAGGGAGCTTTCAAAAATGCCATTTTGTCCAAAGCATCATGGGGTAATTGGCCAGGAAGACATTTTTTCTGGGCCAGAACTTCCTTCTCATTAAGTGATATTTGATTTATGTACACTGACTGACAGGAATACAGACAAAAACCATGGCTGTCTTGTGTACTTTTTTGTGCAAGGGGGGCCTAAAACCCACTTTTACCAAGGTGCAGGCAGGGGGTTACTTTGATATGCAATAGCTCAAAGACCATTTGAGATACTGGGCTGAAATTCTGTGTGTGTATTTTTGGTGCCCTCTTAATTTCAGTAAAGCAATTTTTCACATTATATTTTAATTTTTAATTTTTGATTGCAGTACCTAATTTAAGTACCAGTCTGTTTACCATCTGTGATACTTTCTATCCTCTGCAGTAAATGGGAAACAGAAGGCAGACCCTGCAGTTAAAAATCCCCCATCAAAGAAAACAAAGGTCAACAATGATGGTAAGAATTCATCTTACTGCTAAATGCTTTTTGTTTGGTTTTTTTGTACAGCGCCTAATATTCCCGTTACATTCACACATTTCACTGCTTAACTCTGCTGCAGGTGTTTGTCTTTTCGTTGGCAACCTGAACAGCGCTAAAACATATAAAGAAGTCAATGAGTCATTAGAAAAATACTTCATGTCACAAGGTCTTCTGTTTCAAGACATCCGATTAGACCAATCTAGGTAAGTTCCTTTTGTTTTTCCTGTTCAGTCCTCCGAGAGGTGTGATTAAAAATTTCTCTGCCCATGAAAGCAAAAAACGGATCTGAATTTGATCGTCTCCTTATGCACTTCTGGACCACTTCCAGTGTAGCTGCTACTGATCACTGCAGAGTGCTTGGAAAAGTATTTGCAATCTCAACAAGGAGCTCAAACTTGTGCAAACACCAGTATGTGTGTTAAATTGACCCAACACTTATGTTGAGGATTATCACTCATGAGGAGAACTGAGTTTTTGGCTAAATCACAGAGACCAAACAACAATTTTCAGCACACCTACTGTGTTAAATCTGAGCTGTACGTACATGGATGGAGAACGGAAAAGCAGATGACATACCTGTGAAGGTATGGCGATATCTAGATGAGAGGGCAGTGGACTTTAATTGTTTATATTTATATCACAATTCTGGAGAGTAAGAGAATGCTTGAGGACTGGAGAAGAAGTGTACTGGTACCAGTGTGGGGTAGGAGTGACGGATGGGTTCTAGTTGGGGGTGTGATTACATCAGGGATCAGCTCTGAGCTCCTTCTTGTTTGCACTGGTGAGGGACAGGCTGATAGATGAGGTCAGATAGGTGTCTCTGTGGACTGTTGTTTGCAGATGAGGTAATCTGTAGTGAGAGTAGGGAGCAGGTGGAAGAGAGGAGGTATGTACTGGAGAGAAGAGGAATGAAAGTCAGTAGAAGCAAGATATAATATATGTGTCAATGAAAAGGAGACAGGTGGAAAGGTGAAGCTGCAAGGAGTAGAGGTAGTGAAGGTAGATTAGTTTACATATGTGGAGTCAACCATCCAAAGCAATGGATAGTGCACAGAATTGAAGAAGAGAGTGCAGGCAGGGTGGAGTGGTTGGAAGCGAGTGTGAGGAGTGATTTGTGACAGAAGGATGGCAGCAAGAGTGAAAGGGACAGTTTACAAGATGGTAGTGAGGCACTCTCAAAAAGACAGGATGCCGAGCTGGAAATGACAGAGTTGAAGAAGCTAAGATTTTCACTGGAAGTGACCAGAATGGACAAGATTAGAAATGACTGCATCAGAGGGACAGATAAAGTTAGAGAGGCAAGGCTGGCATGGTTTAGACATCTGCAGAAGAGGGATAGTGGATATAATTGGAAAAAGGATGTTGAATATGGAGTTGCCAGGCAGGAGGGAAAGAGGAAGACCACAGAGAAGATTCACGGATGCAGTGAAGGAGGACATGCAGAGGGTTGGTGTGACAGGAAGATGCTGGGGATAGGGTGAGATGGATGCAGATGTTCTACTGTGGTGATCCCTAAAGGGAGAAGCCGGAAGAAGAAGGTGCATAAACAAACCCTACATCATAACCAACTCTGTGACCTCCCCAGAAATGTGACTACATGTCACACCAACACAATCAGCACAGGTATAAATACTGGCAGTGACATCGGCCACTTTTGTGTGCACTGTTGTAGGCTCTACATCGATTCAACATAGGAGACTAAATTAACTTGTTACAGAGTGCATTAAGAGACGTTTTTATGGTCACAACGCACTCTTCACTCAACATCCACATTACTTGTCATATTTTTTTAAACTTTATCTTCTTCCACAACATCAAATTCAAGTTAACAGACTGCAGATTTAACACACGACTTTATAAAAGACAAAAAAAAAAGGTCTAGGTTTGAGATGAACCATGCGAATTTCTTAAAGCCATGAAACTTTTTAATCACACCTCTTAAAATATGTAGTGTGTTTTGTAAATTCTGCTGCTAGATAACATAACAAAAATTAAAAAAAGATTTCTGTTGTAGGAAACGTGCATTTGTATATTTGGCCTCAGAAATGGACTTGACTAAAGCGTTGGCTTTAAATGGAGAGATGCTCCTTAATAAGCCAATGAAAATCACTGAAGCAAAGATTAAACGTGAGGATAAAGTGAAGATGAAAGCACCCTCACTGGACAAAAAAGGTAAAAAAGTAGAGACACAAAGATTAGTTTGTTTATTGTTTACTTATTCATCTTATATTTCCCTAGTATTTTGATTGTTTAGTTCTTAGTTGAATTTGCTGTTGGTATTTGAGTTTATTAGTTTCTTTCCTATCTTCCTCTTTGCCTTACTTCTGTGTCTTTCCCCATGTCAGGTTTACTATTGTCTATTTCCCTGTTTAGTTACAGTTCTCTCTTCCTGCTTCATTTTGATAGTCACTCATCTCTTGTGTTTTACATTTACTTCCTTTGATATATTTTTATCTGTATTTATTTCCTCATAACAACTATCATATTTTGTTTCCCCTGCAGTAAATGGTAAAAGGAAGGCAGACCCTGTCACTGAGAATTCCCCATCAAAGAAAACAAAGGTCACCAATGATGGTATGAGCCCATTACTACTCGTCTTATAAGTTAACCCGGAAAAGGTGATGCCTTTACACATCTCACTGCTTTATTCTGCTTTAGGATTTTGTCTTTTCATTGGTAACCTAAATAGCTCTAAGAAATCGGAAGAAATCAAAGAGTCATTAGAAGAATACTTGATGTCACAAAGTCTCATGTTTCAAGACATCCGATTAGACCGATCCAGGTGAGTACATTTTTTTCCAGGCTCAGTCTCTTTCTACGTGAGATAATTGGATTTTTTTTTTTTTTTGCTGCTAAACAAAATAATTCAAGTAATTTTCTGCTGTTGTAGGAAACATGCATTTGTAG
The DNA here is from genome assembly GCA_024447675.2 of Pterophyllum scalare. NCBI lineage: Eukaryota > Metazoa > Chordata > Actinopteri > Cichliformes > Cichlidae > Pterophyllum > Pterophyllum scalare. Next base: position 45,913 of record JAMQGT020012041.1, read on the forward strand.
ATGTACTCTCAGAAATGGACTGGACTAAAGCTTTGGCGTTAAATGGAGAGATACTGCTTGATAAACCAATGAAGATTGCCAAAGCAAAGATCAAAAGTGAGGACCAAGTGAAGGTGAAATCTCCTGAACTAAAAAAGCAAGGTAAAAATTACAAAATCATTTGTTTAATCTCTGTTGCTTATGTTCTGCTCTGTCTAATTCAAGAACTCATTATTGAGCTTTAAGAACTCATGTATACTACATTTATCACATATTATAAAAGATGGATCTAGAAAAAAAGACTTCCAGTCCTTTAGAAGTCTTTGGAAAAATGTCCTTTCCTGCTGAGTTTAAAGGCTCAGTTCCTTTTTTTGGGTCACACTGAGTAAAATGTTAAGTCCATCTTGTAAATTTAGGGTATTCTAAGTGTCAGAACGGAGGCTTATCTGGGATATGCTCATTGGCCACCAACTTAATGTTTAACTTTATCAGCTTACCTATTGGATTTATGATGTGACGATCCTGAAATATAAAACACTGCAAAAAGAATAATGTCAGCTTGAATATATTAATAGTGGAACTTGAGGACTGTCCTGTATTTTTGCAGCCAGTGATGCCAGATGTTTGTTTGTAAAGAACTTGCCTTACAAAGCAACACAACGAGACATTCTGAAGATCTTCCACAAGGCCATCACCGTCCGGTTTCCTGGTGGAACTGAAAGCCCGAGCCAGGGGTGAGGGTTTTGACTTCCTGTCATACAGTGGTGTCAGATGAGCAAATCATTCATTACTTGGTTATACTTTATACTTATACTTTTTCCACACTAAAAAGGCTGATGGGGTATTGCCGTCACCCTGCTGGGCAGGCAGAGATTTTTCAACGCAATAACTCATGAACGATGTGACCAAGGACGTTCAAATCCATGGCATAGATGCATCTACTAAGAATCTTGCATGAGTTTGTTCTTACCGTGATAGTGCCAATCACAGAAAGTTACAGTACTCGCTGTGATTTATATTTATTATGATTTTAGCATTTCTTATTCCTGGTTCTTACTTAGCCATTTGCTTTTGAATTCATATGGTGAATAAAGTCACCGAGGCTCATGTGCCCCTCATTAAGATTTACTGAGACCTGGTAATTATGTGTTTTAGACCTTGTACTAACAGGGGCTTTGTGCCACCTTAAGATTTTACTGCCAGGAGGCTGAGGGGTGGCACCAGTGGCCAACAGTGTTTTTATTTGAGTCATAAATATCCTGTTAGAATGGTGGAAGTTTATATTAAACCTGTTTAGAGTTTCTAGTTATGAGGTCAATGTGTGTACAAGTAATGCTTGTGAGCCAACAGCTTAGGCTTCAGCCCGCTCTAAACTCTCGTCTCAGTATAAGATAATTAGGATTGTTTTGAACAGTGAATCATACAAAGCTACTCTAGTAGATTCCAAAAATAAAGATAAGAAGCTGGAAAATGATAGGTGCCCTTATTATTTGTAACGTATTCTCAATGAAATGTCTTTATTTTATAACAGAATTGCCTTTGTGGAGTTCAAAAATACCTCCATCGCTAAGAAGGTGTGGAAGAAAAAACAAGGAGCTAAGTTCCAAAAGAGGGTTTTGATTATTGACCGCATGGGAGGAGCAAATATGCATAGAGTCACTAAAGCTGATGTTGAACGCAACAGCAGGAAAGGTAAATCTTTGTAAATGAAATGAAGTGTACTGAAGCTATTGAAATATGCTTTTTATCTGACCATTAGTAAACTTAATCTGGACTTTGCATTTTTTTCATGTTCTGCCCTTCTCATAGGTAAAAAGGCCTTGCAGCCATCTCAAAATATTAAGGCTGGCAAAAAAGAAGCCACAGCACAATTGTGCGAAAAGCCAGAGAAAGCAAACGGTATTTGTGTCCGTTTCATATCACTCATTTCAGTGTTATCAAATTGGCTGCTTAATCACACCAGTCCGGTATTAATGTTCAGCTTTAAAATGCCAGTTTAAGAAAAACCTGTGGTGCTAAAGTATTTAAAAATGTTCTGTTTAGTTCTGTCAAAAACGCTGTTCGTCATGGGGCTCACTGAGAAGACAAGTGCTGAGACACTTGAAAGTGCCTTTGAAGACGCCGTCAGTGCGAGAGTCATAGTGAATAAAAGAGAAGTTTCAAAGAGGTTGGTAGTACGAAGTCTCTTTACTGTGTTAACCACCTAAACAGAGTTCATTTAGATATCACTTAGATATTCTTTACTTTTTATTTTCATCAGGTTCGGCTTTGTGAACTTTGGCAGCGAAGAGAGTTGCAAAGCTGCCAAAGAAGCCATGGAGGACTGCGAGATAGATGGCCGCAAAGTGACCATCGCTTATGCACATCCCAAGGGTAAAAGAAGCCGGCAAGCCCAAGGTGGCTTGGAGGGGGACCCCGCCGGACAGTCTGTAGGTCAGGGAGCTGGCAAAGGAGGCGGAAACTTGACAGGTGAAAGAGCCAGTAGAGGAGGAAGCACTTAACTTACTACTGTAGAAAAAGGTTCATTATAGAGAGGTCAGCAAAGACTAAAGTGCAGATTTAACACAGCACAATCGTGTTGGTCACAAACACAGGGATGAAGTTCTCTTTAGCTTTACTGAAGTGCTTTACTGTCTCAACTCATCATTTTAGTTTTCCTGCTCAAACCTTTACTAAAATCCACTGTAGTTAACACAGATTTTCTTCTTGTTTATTAGTGACTGTAACTAGATGATGCTATTTCCACTTTAGGTTCTGCACTGGCATTAAAAGCTTCCAACCCCCCCCCCAAAAAAAC
>JAMQGT020012042.1:0-115037 GCA_024447675.2 Pterophyllum scalare
TGTGTGTGTGTGTGTGTGTGTGTGTGTGTGTGTAATCCCATCCATGAATTACAGAAGGCCTTTCTCATGTTTATCTCCAGTATGAAGCCACATCAAAGTGTTTGCTGGCGAGTATCGGCAAACACAAAAGCTCACCACTCGTATTGACTGTTTCGGGCAATGACCTTAGGAGAGTGCGTGTACTTGCCTTTTTTTCACTGCTTGTGTGTGAGTGGGTGCTTACAGTTACAGGCCTTTCTCATTCTCCTGCTAAAGGTCACACGTCAGACAGTATTGAGCAGCGCTAAAGGTGAAAGAAACGTGAAATATGTTAAATGGTAAACTATGGAGTGGCACTGTCCTGTTCTTCTGCTGTCCAGCTGAGTTTGTGTAGGATGAGAACTTTTTTAGGGACATCTGTGAACCAAATGAAACATACGCCTATGAGATCTGTCTAATGTTGCTGCTACAGTAACTAGTAATGAAATGCAGGTTTATGATAATGTTCAAAATTGTTTGGTTTTTTTGCAAACATTTTTTTTTCCTTTTTTAAATCCAGATGTAACAACCACAGACAAAAAAATAGCCCTTTTTTGTTGCATATTGCCTCACTGTACCTATGCACTGTATATATTTTCAGATATCTCCAACATATCTGAATGTCGTGGTTATAATTTGTTTTCTTTTGAAAACAGCTACATTCTTTCTTTTCAGTTAGTTTTACTTCCGGCCTTTGTTTTATTTTTCTCCAGTTTTGTGGCCCACATGTCTCCAATTACCCTCAATTCATACCACCTGTTGCTCACCTCAGATTTGTCAGATTGGTTACTACATATTCAAGCTATCCCCTGATTTCGTTTTATGTTTCCTCAGTCTGTACTGCTTTGCCTGAGGCACCATCTTTTTAACATACTGCAGTACTGTGCCCCTTATTTTTTGTTTTTTTTATTTGTTTTAGCGCATTAGTGCTAGTGAGCGCTTTAACACTATTCATCTGCCAGAGTGAAATCACCCTGCCTGTTTCCATCTTTTATTTACATGTGTACTGTATCTAAGTGCGTCATTTCTTTTTATCCTCCATGCCCTTTTTGTTTAAACCTATGCAAACAAACACAAACAAATAAAATCACTGTAACAAACGTATTGTGCTAGTGAAATCAACCAAAGCAACATCACTAATTTACACGTACATAGGTCTAAGCAGGCTTTATTTTTCCTCACTAATGGAACATGCCCGCATTTTCACTACAAATGGAAGAGTTGCAGCTTAATCTTTCCTGCAGCACAGCTATGCCCCAGTGAGCTTATAAATGAAATATGCCACCACGCCAAGCCACTGTGCCTCACAACCTTTCCCAAAACTCCCCAGCTCCCTGCTCCCTGATGCTCGCCTACCTCCAGCCATATACTCACACACAGCCACACAAACACAAGCCTGAGTAAATGTCTGCACACATGCATTCATACACACACATAGCTGAACAGTGGGACTTCCAAATGGGCAAGCAGGCAAACAGCCAGACAAACACTCGCATGTATATGCCCTAGAAAGGGCTTTTTTTCACCTCCTCTTTTCTCAGCAGGCTTACCGAACAAACGGGGCTAAGTCGCTCTTTGTATTCATGTGCCGACTTTTGTGTCAATGTATGTTTTAATTTGAATGGATTTCAGGTGGCTTCATTGCCAAACCCTGCCCACTCATACTCTGTTTGGATTTAGTAGCTGATATTAAAACACTCTTCCTTTCTGCTATGTCTTTCTCACTCTTTCTTACATGCTCTTAACCCCCAGGAGACGTCACATTGTGTTGTCTATCACTCTCTCCTTTTCACTTCTCTGTCTTCCTTTGGTTTGACCCCCAAGCCCTCCTTTCCTTCACTCCTGTCTAGAGTCTTTGGCTCTCACAGTGCAGTCTGGGGGCTAATATGCTCCGGGTGCTGACATCCAGGGTTCATGAGGTCACCCTGGCAGCCAACCCCTTTGCTCTCGTGGGAAGAGATTGGTACACATCCATGACATCTGGGGTTAGCTCTCACCAGACTCCTATTTGAACATTACACATAAAACACTGATGCAATGGTGCACACACTCCTCATTTCCCTCGTCATTGCTTGAGACCACTGACCTACTTCACACTTGGTGGCAGATTTGGGAAAGGAACACTTGCTGTGCACTCGTATTTGTTACAGTTTCATTCCAACAAGTATAAATAAATATAACTAAAACAGGCGTCATCTGTCAGCCTTTCCAAAAACAGTGCCTGTCGTCAGTACAAGAAAGTGTTTAACATTTTATTGATTCTGTGTTATTGTTGTGATTCTCATGATTGGAATTGTCTGTTTTGATTTGCGGCTGGTATGTGACTCTGATAGTTAAACTGAACTACACTCACAATAATGCTAAGTGAACCACAAACCCTACACAAAAATCGCAGACACACAATTCATATCAAATGCTTTTATTTTTTTTTCATTTCATTTTTTTTTTTAGAGGATCCTGTCAGGATACATAAACTGAATAAAATATATCCAGACTACATATGCCATTATCTCTTCACGTGGATCTAATTTTTAAAAATAAAAAACATATAATAACATTTTACAATTTTTAGAAGCCAATAAAATAAATGACTAGTTTTTGTGACTTAGTAATTTATGATGGAGTATGACAACACTGGGTGGGATCTATTGCACATAGTATTGGGACATTTGGAGTAGATGAGGTATGCACACTGCTGAGTGTCCTTCTAGTTTTATTTTAACGTGAGTTTTCACCATTCAAACCACGATTCTTCATATTAACCCTCTGATGCATGAATTATGAAATCCTGAGTCAAGATTTTTTTTTTAATGTGTCTTTACTCTTCTTAGGGAATGACAAAAACAAAAATAAACTTTTTTTTCAATAATTAGATTTTTTCAGGAATTTACAGACATGTCCACAACAGTGGACTACATGCGCTTAAGCACTCAGCATAAAACAGTATAAACCTAATGGAAGAATGAATCAATCAGAGTTTCATCATAAATCCATGAGCACATATTTATTGTATGCTTTGAAAAACACTTGAACATACCTTCACACACTCTAACATTCTATAGCCCTACTGTTTAGGCCTAAACAAAGAGAACAAACAGTCTTCATCAAACATCTGCATCTCCAAAACTCCTCTCCTAACACCTTTTCCTAACTCCTAACCTCAGCATATGCTCAGTTTATCAATCTTAAGCTACATGAAAATTGGCAAAGCATCCAGGGCACAGTGCCACACGGCACTGCATGCAGATATATTTGGTCTTCCTTGTGCATGCAGCATCGTGGGATCTGTTTGCATTTTTGACCTGGGTGAGCTTGGACCAGTGATTTCCTGTGCCGAACCTGACCTCACTGGCTGCTTTGGTCACTGTTCTGCACTTTGCTGGAGGTGGGGTTCCACTGGGTCCTCCTCTTCTGCTTTGCTCAAGGGAGCCAGCATTTATCAGTGCATGGGCCACAGAAGCTTTGAAGATGATCATCATCCTGGCCCTCATCATCTTGACTTTCAGCATCCTGACTGTCTGCATCTCCTTCATCATCCTCATCTTCTGTGTCTCTATTGTTCTCTGGCAGCCACTCCTCATCACTGCTGTCACTACACTCATCTTCACTGGAGTCAGAGGGAATTTCCTGTACTATTCTATAGTCTTCCCTATTCTTTGCTGCACTTGTGGTCTAAAAATATGACAAAATGGTAATTTTACTAATAAAAACTACAACTAATCTGCACAAAAATGATATATTTTTAAAACAACTTATAGGTATACCCAAAATGAATTGAATTGCAGCCAAAACATTCAAAATGAAAGATAAATCAATTACATGACTTATGTTAAAAATATACTTAGCAATGCATGACGTCCACTTTGTTGGACACATAGTTAATCGTAATTTCCTACTTATTTTAAATACAATTTCCAAAACTAAAAGAATAATATTGTTACTTTGATACTCCTGCATATCAGCATTTATTTTATTTTTTTTACCTCTAGGGTTCTCCCAGAATAGAAGGTTTGACATGATATTCCAGGAGTGGTCAACAAGTGTGGCTGTCTGGTAGCCATCTTGGATTCCGATGATGTTCACTTGTAGTTACAACAATTAACCACCGAATTAACCTCAATGGAGGGAAGCAGTGGAGAGCATTCTAAGGACTGATGTGCAATTCCACCATGGAAACCAGTGCATTTCGGAGACAATGACTTTTAAATAGCTGTCCACTGTAGTGACCGCTATGCGCCAGAGGGTTAATAAGACATGCTGACCAAGTTGAGATTTTTGCACATTCAAAAATAAAATATGACTCATACAGTTCGTTGATCTTTGAGGTTTGACCTACATAGTTGTGCATGGACACATTTTTCCTGCACGATGAGGAGTTAACATTACAAGTACATCGTAATATTTTTTATCAAATTTTATTTTAACAAATTAAATTTTATCAAGTAAATTTCAGCACATTTACCATAGTATGAAATGAGTAAAGTTCCAAAAAGCTATATTCCCAAAACATCTTAAAAGTGGATCCAGAAAGTAACCTAAAAAAGTTTTCCATGTAATGTTCAGCATACCATTTATGCTGCATTTACTGTAGGTCAAAAAGATTACGTTTTTCAGAACTTGGGTATGGTATCACTTTGGGCCTTAAACTGTCATGGTCCTGGGCCGGTGGCCCAGTGTTTTGGGTTCTTTTTGTGAAGTTCTGTTTTTGTTGTGTTAGTTTTTCTCACTGTTTGGATTTTCAGTTTGTTGTAGTTTCATATTCTGTTTTTGGTTATAGTTATTTGTATTTCATTCTAGTTTTTCCTTTGTGTATCTGTCTCCCGGTGTCTTGGCCTTTGTTCCATGCTTTGTGTTGAGCTTCCCTTCCTGTTTTCTGGAGTGCTGTATTTAGGTTTCCATTTTATTGTGCTCCCTTAGCTTTAGGCTCTAGTTCTCCCTGTGTTTTCCCTTGATGTCCCTCCCCTGTCTTGTGGAGTCTCTTGTGTCTGTGTTCTCTGTTTAGTTGCTTACCCCTGTTGTCACACTGTGGTTTCTAGTAGGTTTCTGTTTAGCCTTATGTTTAGATTCCCTCTGTGTTAAATCTGCGTATACCATGTTTATTTACTTCCTGTTTTATTTTGATAGTCTTGTGCTCCCTGTTCTTAGTATTTAGTTTTGCTTCCCCTTGTCTCATCTCTGTGATTATACTCAGCTGTACTATCTACCTGTTGTCACTTCCCTCATTAGCCCTTGTGTATTTATTGTCTGCTTTTGTCTTTGCCCTTTGTCGTGTCCTTGTCTGCCTAGCCCTGAATGTTAGCTACTGCTGTGTGTTCTGGATTTTGAGTTCTGTGTTTTCTTGTGTAGCTGGCAGCCGTCCAGTTTTGTTATTTTGAGTTATTTAATAAATCTTAAGTTTAATCATTATTTGAGCCTCGTGGGTCTTGCATTGCCCTCTATCTTGCCTGCCACAGCAGATTGTGATATAAATGTTGGTTTTCACAGTGCTCCTGGTAATGCCAGCTGTGAAGCAGCAATGGAAAAGCCCAGAGATGTTTGCCACTAGAAATCAGTCCTTGGTACTGAAGTCCTGGAAAAACGGACCTGATGCATTTGATACTACCAGGTGGAAATGAGACTCCCACTGGAAACAAAGCACGCTTAACTTCAGCGTAAAAGCTGTGCCCTTACCACTACCGTTGCCAACATATTTCAAATCGCACAGCTTTACCTAGGAGGCAAAAATTCTCCTTTTATTGGTTTGCATTGCCCTTTTCATAGTTTCAATACTGCATGATGAGTAGTTTGCAAATGTTTGCAGACAAGGTAGCATCTTCTGTACAACTTACTGGAGACCACGGCAACCTGCTAGCAAACAAAGCAATCAAAAGAAGGAAGCACCGTGTACCTCTTTGTGACCAGTTTCATACTAACAACTGCCAGCAACCTCCAGCAACCACTCACCAACTGATCATAGAATACACAGTTTTCCCTAGTGACCAGTAGATACCGGGATTCACTGACTGGAATCTCTAATCCTGTGTGAATGAGGCTTTAGCAGTGTACCACACACAACAGGTCAAGAAATACAGGTGTTTCTGTGACAACTGGCGGTTGGCCCTAAGGGTTTCCTTGAACTGCAATTGTTGAAATAAAAATATATGAGGTACAGCAGACAAAAATTGCTGCTGTGGTTTATTTATTTTTTCTTTGTTGCTTTCTTTTATTTTACTGATTTGAGTTTAATTTTTTGTTCCTTATATCCACACCACAGTCTCCAGTCATCACCATTTCCTGCTTTCTCCTTCTTTAACCTCCTGAAGGAGAAATAACTGGCTGCTTGATTGAATTATGATTTTTAGTGACGGCTTGAGGGACTATTCACAGTATTTCATCTCAGTGTGAACTATCTCTCCATTGTTTGGGTAAATGGCTACATTTTGTGGCACCCTCTGATTAGTTTTCTTTATTAAATAATTTACAGTGAATGCCCCAAAACCCTGAAGAGTATCAACATATTAGCTTTCGGTCTGAGTCTGCCTACAGCAGAATTCAATCAATTTGAATATATTACTTAGGGAAAGGATTTTGAATAAATGGACAATTACTTTCCACGCATGAGAGTCATTGTAACAGTGGTTGGGTGTTTGATATTATCATATTAATGGACTGAGTATACTTATTTCCTTAAATAGTAAATTGCTATCAGAGCTTTTTAATGCATTATCAACGGTGACTAAAGCTAAAGCTTTGTTTAATTAGTAATATCTGACACAGGAAAACACATAAATTCATTTTGTGAGGGCAGTCTTCTCAGAAAGTGAGAGTAGTCCTGACCTATGTATTCAGTTTTAGCTCCTCAATAAATTTATCTCACTGCAGCTCCTTGGTGAATAGTTTGGCCCACATTGTTCTTGCCCAACCTATCCCCTCTACTGGGAGATCAGGTTGCAGTATCACTGGTACAAATCCTGTGAACAAACCACCGCTCAATAAACAGCATGCAGCAGGCGCCAAGAAACCACTAAGAAAAGTATCATCACATAAGGGCAAAACCAATCAGAACTATGACTTTGGCTTTTTACTTAAAATTGGTCACTCAGCTACAGCCAGGCTTTGCACAATATAAGCAATTCTTTCCAAGTTTCCTTTACTGGAACTGTAAGCTTTGCTACTTGGGGTAAGGGGTAAACTGAGGTTAGATGATACTGACAAGTGAAGACACTAAGGACTGTCATTTAGTGTCAGTATGGAACTTATGACTAAAACTGGCTGTATGGGCCAGAACATACAACGCACAGTTTTTTAGTTCTTTCAGAGCTGCTCTTTAGTTGATACTTTTAGAGTTTGTCCAACAATCAAACAAAATCTCTTTCTCTTGAGGAAATTCATGAGTTTGTTCATTTTTACAGAAACCTTGAAAACACTACCCATAATCCTTCTGGCATTAACTCATAAGCTCAGGAGATAGCAGCTTTAATTACATGCTCTTATATGCCTCTGAGCTTAACCAACTTAAACACAATGCAATAGTAAGATCCAGCAATTGTTTGGCCACTGCAAAGTGCTTGCCACATGTTCAAAGGATAGGAAGTACTTTTCAGCATCTTTGTCATTGAAAGTAGGGACCAGATTAATAGTTGGCATTATATTGCATTGCATTGTCTGTCTCCATATCACCCTATTTCTTGTATCCTTCTCTGCCACACCAGCCCTCTTGGTGTCCTCCTTCACTACATCCATGAATCTTCTGTGTGGTCTTCCTCTTTTCCTTCTTCCTGGCAGCTCCGTATTCAACATTCTTTGTCCAATATATCCACTATCTCTCCTCTCCACATGTCCAAACCATCTCAGCCTTGCCTCTCTGACTTTGTCTCTTAACATCTCAACCTGAGCTGTCCCTCTGATGTACTCATTTCTAATCTTGTCCATTCTGGTCACTCCCAATTAAAATCTTAACATCTTCAGCTCGGCCTCCTGTCTTTTTGTTAGTGCCACCGTCTCCAAAGCACACATCATAGCAGGTCTCACTACCTTTGTTCCTGCAAATCAGTACCAGTAAAGATCTCCATTCCTAAGGCTCCTCTCACTCTCAAAGATTCTGTTAACGATTCTGGTTAAAAAGTGCACTGCCCTCTCTCCCAGACATCTCCGTTATGTCACCCAGACCAGTCACCTTCCCACTCTTCATCCTCCTCATATCTGACCTCACTTCCTCCTTAATAAACTTCTGCACTCCCTGCTTCACTAACTGTCCTCCATCCATTCTCCTCTCTCTGTCATTTTCTTTATTCATGAGCTCCTGAAAGTACTCCTTTCATCTTCCCAACACACTGCCTTCACTCATTAGTACATTGCCATCTCCATCCTTAACCTGCTGCACATCCAACTTGATATCTGTCTAGTCAATCAATACAAATCCTTTTACCCTTCCTTAGTGTCCAGCCTCACATACAACACATTATAAGCCTTTTCCTTTGCCTTTGCCAACTTTCTTTGCCAAATGCCAAGCGTCCCAGTACTCCTGTCTACTTTTTCCATCTCCCTGTCCCACTTTTTTTTTTTTGCTAACCTCTTACTTCATCATTTCACTACCAAGTCTCCTTGTTCTCTTTCCTCCTTCCAGTCTCCCATCTCATTCAGATGACACCTTCTGCATAAGGTGTAGTCCACCTGTGCCTTCTGCTTAAAATGTAGTCTCTTTTGCCTTCATTTATATTTCATGCCTTTTGTTTTTCATGATCACGCTCATGTCTCGATGCATACTCAATCGTCAAGGAAAAGTAATTGCAGAAAGTTGATTCTGTTCATCTGGACAGAGCATTTTGAGTGGGAGAAACATTTGTCTCTCATCCAAGTGACTTCTTCAGTCTCAGACTGCAGGTTTCCCCAGCCTTATAAACAGTACAGTTGCATGACTAAAACTAGCATCATTGACTAACAATGGGCGTGAACTCAGTTTTATGATTGTTAATATGCAAATTTTCATCACCTCTGATCAATGGCCATGAGTATCATTCACAAAGACTTGCATTCACAGCACTGTATGTACTCTAAGGACCCCTCCTTTGGTCGGAGATGGTCATTCCCTTTTCACATAAATGGCATCCTTGACTCCCTGTTCAAACCAGCATTCCTCCATGTCCAGGATGTGCACATCCTTATCGCTGAGGATGCCTGCAGGTGTAAATAGACTGCGAAGTTCTGGCCTGACAAGGCAGCTTTTCTGTGCCATCTGCTTAGCCAGAGGTTGTTTGGTTTCCCATAATTCATGACAATACTCTCGGCACAGTACACTATATTACTCTGTTTGTGCTGGAGGGCCTGATCCTTGGGGTGGACCAACTTTTGGCATGCCGTGTTTTGGGGTTTGAAAGCAACAGAGGCGTTATGAAAGAATGCATCTCTGCTGTTCCAATGCTATTGACACAAAAGGTTGTCACTAGGCAGCGTCCGTCTTTCTTCTCGCATGAATCTCCTGGAGCCTTCCTTACAGTAGGTGCCTTCCCAGCTTTGGCAAATGTCCAGCTGGGATAAACACATTTACTCAGGGCCTTTTTGATATGACGTTCTCCTTCCCTGGCTGCTGTGTCTGTGGGGATGCTGTTCACTCTGTGTTGTAGCATCCTGATGACACCCATTTTGTGCTCCAGTGGATAATAACAATACTAATACCTTAAATACTGATCTGTGTGCGTTGGTTTACAGTACACATCGACTTTCAAATGTCCCCTATTGCTGATGGCAATTTCACCATCCAGGAATCCTACCATCATTTATCATGTTCTCCCTCGTGAACTTGATGTTTTTATCCACCGAGTTAATGTGATCTGTGAATTGCAGCCGTCCTGAGATTTGATTTTTCACCCAAGTGTCATCCACATACCTGAGCCAATGGCTTAGTGATTTTCCAGAAAAAGATAACAGAGCCCTCTTTTTCACTGCCTTTTCCATACACAAGTTAGTCACAATAGGTAAAACTAGGGAATCCATGGGACGCCCACATTTCTGCCTGTAGTAATGGCCCTTGTATGTGAATGTGATATGTGGATTGAAGACACAAGAGCTGGCACACTTTGTTGGTGTTGAGGGTCATCCTGCAATTACTTACAAACTACCTCCACTGCTTTTCTAACTGGAAAACAAGTGAAGAAAAATGTAACATCATAAGAGGCCATTGTTTCATCTGCCTCCATAATGAGATCTCTCACCTTCTCCAAAAAAATCCAAAGTGTTCTGAATGTGGTGTTTGGTTTGAGGACCGAAGCCAGGAACTTGGAGATATTGTAACAGAGTTTCTGTTGTGTATAGCATCTACATACACTAGCCAACCAAACAAGGTAACACATTGTGCTAACAACAAAACAAAAAAGATCAAACTGCAAGAAAATGAGAATCTAGTAGGAGTAGGCCCCAGAACAACTGCAGCTAACAATTCCAACTAGTATTCAAAATAGGTGCACAAACCAAAGTACAGTTAGTACAAACTAACCCTTCAAGTACACACCGCATGCATTGTACAATCTGGCAGTGAGTCCTCGTTTCAGTCACTCCTAAATACTCCAGGCCGTAATTGATAAACCAGCCACAGGTGTGCACCTTGGCAACAGCCACGAAGGCGGAGACACAACCGTCTGCCCACCGGACCACCTGGAAACAGACACACACACACCACACAGCCTGCCTGATCCATGACAGTTGTACTCCAGAACTTTCCCATCTTCCCGCCTATCTGATAAGTTTGGCTAACTTACTTTACCTATTTATCTTCAGTTGAATTATTGGGCCATGCACTAGGAAGCCAGTTCAACACACCCTGGGTATCTTTCTGTTATCTGGATTCATTTACCCAAACAGACTTGCTAAGTTAACCCAGGGTTTTCCCCCATACATTCACATGAAAAGGGTGACTGGCTGCATCTAACTAATCTCAAATATGGATAAATGTACTGGCAGCAGAGTGGCTGATTTTACAAAGGAAGATAAAATTATACTGTGAGAAAAATATGATGAGGTTGAACACATAATACAGACTGAAAGTAACACAGCTGTTGCAGACAAAGCAGTGATATGAGTGTGTGTGTGTGTGTGTGAGAGGGAAAGCACTTTACAGTAGTTTCATGTTAAAAGCACTGTACAAATGCATAAAACAATGAGACCACCACAAATGGAGTCTACATCTTAGGGAAGCACTTGTGGTGATATATTACTGACTTTGATCATGCGTCTTGTTCAGGTAGAATGAGTGAGGCTGTTTAAGGCTCACTTATTCCAAATCAAAGCAATTAAGGGCTACTGTAGTCTGATTTGGATTTGCAAAATGGTGCCGGAGATTTTTCATCCCTAAAGTGAATCAAGCTGATGAAGAAATGCCGGAACCTACATTTCCCGTAATGCAATTCAAATGTATGTTCTGCGCTCATTCTGCACTCATTGTCAGTTTGAGTCATTTCCTAATCCAATATTTGTTTGTTTGTTTCTTCATCTATAATGCACCTTACATATAGCATATGCCCTTCATTAGCAATTGGTAAAATTTGTTAAATATTGTTGGTGTTCGTGAACTATAAGCATAACTAAACTGATTTTGGGTGAGTGTGTGTGTGTGTGTGTGTGTGTGTATGTGTGTGTTGGCCTCCTGATATTCTTTACACTGTGCACATGTATTTCCCTGTCCTCCGATAGCAGGACCATCAGAAACAAGTAAGAAATTAATTCATCAGAAGTGGGAGGAAAGGAAACTATATGCACCCTAACCAGATGAAATGCTTTGCAAAGTAGCTGCAATCCAAACTATTTGAGTTTCCAGCAGTTTAGTTGAAGGGAAAAAATATGTTGCCATGGAAACTAAAATCCTGGTGGTTGTCCAGTCAGAGTAGCAAAACAAAATAGGAGATGTAGTTAAAGTAACTAAAAAGAAAGGGGGTGAAGAATGTAGCAAACATACAAAATTGCCAAAGCATTTATTTCAGATAGGCCATAAAGTTCATGTACAGCTCTGAGACTTTCCAGGATACAACACAGGTTTGACCTTTTTAATCCTCTGCTCACTGTAATTTCTATTCACATTTCATATCAGGCTGCCTTTATGGTAGCAGCATGCATAGAAAACCAAACTTACTGAAGCCTGGGTCTCAGCCTCTCAAGTCTGTTGCTGAAGTGAGTGGAAGACTTAGCGGGATACTTGTGATTCTCTAATGAACCATCTGTCTCATCAGCTGAACATCATTTTTTTTATATATATATATATTTATTTATTTTTTAAGATGCTTGACACTGACAAAACTGGAAATCGCCATATGTTAACAGTTTTTTTTTCCTTGTCAGTGAGAGTGGCATAAAGTAAGGAGCATATGTGTGTAGTGCAGGGTTGGGTGTAGGTGTAGACATAGTTTTCAAATAATGAGCAATGAGGGAATAATGAGGAAAGAAAAAGGAGATGGTTATACGACTTTAAGTAAGAATCGAGAAATTCAACTCAAGCTTGAAATATGCTTTTAGAAATGATCTGGATCACGTCTCCCAACGCACATATATAGATTGTGCATTACAATAAAGAGAAATATATTGACTCTTACTGTAGAGATTAAGGAGGTATAACCATTTAAATGACTGACTTTTGTCTATTGACTTTCATAGGGTCAGTTGTAATGTCATTGTAATGTGATTTATCAGTGTTATTGACTAAGAAGTTGGTTCCTAATATCTCAAAACAACATTTTGTATTCAGAATAAATTTTACACCAATTAAACAGAATCTGAAACAGTTTACATGGGGAAAGGTCCTGTAAGTACTAAGGAGATTTTTCTAAGATATTTCAAACATATTAACTTCGATTGCAATCTTGCAGTGTGCTAGTGTGTGTATATATATATATATATATATATATATATATATATATATATATATATATACAACTGTATGTATGTATTACACTCAAAGACTAAACCTTATACACTGCATGAATTCAACACTTCTGAATACTTATCAATTGATATTTAGTGCAACAAAAACAGATCCTGGAAACATCACCTCATACTTCTGTGAATGTCTCTTACACAGTTCCCTAACATTCCATGTGCTCACAGGGATACCCCAAAAGGAGCACTGCCATTTGGTGGAATAATGAAAACAACAGCAGCTTTCCCAGCTAGCTACACTTCAATGATTCATAGTCAGAGGCTTAACAAACAACAAGAGAACTATTGCTCAAGACCACTTTGAAAACTGAGAAAAGTCTGACTCTTTGGAAGCAAAATACAAATTAATTAGTGGACTTTTGTGTATTGGGGTTAGCACTGATGCGTCAAAGGGTTGCATTTTCTGTCTCAAAAACTATTACACTGTTTCGTATGAAGAGATGAAATAAATGGAATGTCTTTCCCTTATTCGTCACACATTTAGCAAGTAAAGCAGTTTTTTTAAAAAGAGAGCTAATGTCACAGAGCAACACCTCCCACCAACTCTTGTACCAATGTCTCATTAGCAGTTATTTTTCTAATGTTCTTTTTGTCTTTTCCTTCCGCCATGAATTTTATTAGTTTAGTTGCCTTTATGTGTTTATAAGATTTTGCAGTATGATATAATTTTTGCTTTTGTGGACAGCTGCTACATTTCTAGCAGTTAGTGGGGGTCCCAGTAAATAAATGCGAGTGATTCTGCCCAAGGCGCATGTTCTTACTAAGAACGATGCAGCAGGCTGGAGTAGTTTCTGTCATTTTAATGAGTATTTGTGGAGAGCATCCCCAACTTACAATTGTGCAAATAATGCAGACATGTACAGAGAAGGCTAATGTATTCCCATGGATTTGCTGAGCATGACTGGAAAGGGTGACTTGTGCGGAGACAACGGTCCACCTCTGAAAAGCAGGTTTTAACACAAAGCAAAATGGACTCTTTTCATAGCAATGATAATTCTGTCAAATAACCCTAATAATCCTACTAAGTTAATTTGGGAAGAAAATTATCTGCATTTCATTCAGTATTATGGCTGGGAAAATTTAATTTAGCTGGCCACTGCTTTAAATAGTATGAGCCCATGTGGTAAGTAGTAGGCCAAATAAATAATACACTGACATATTTTTTAACACTATCCTCGCCAGTCACAAAATACTCCTGCAATAATGTGATAATATTCAATGTTATGCTCCTTCACATAAAACGATGTAAAATTAAAAAATTTCAATCTTTAATCCAGGCTGAGGTCATACACCTGGTAGGCAATTACGTAAACATAGGCTTGTGTGTAATATTATGGAAAAGCCTGAGGGCGTATTTATACATTGCGGTAGTTTAAAGGGAAAAGCTTCACATTTTCAGAAATGTACGTGTTCACACACAGAGGAGAAGGCTGAGTATTCTGCATGCTTGTGTGCGCCGTACAAAGAGGGCTGTCTGGCTCCAGAGTTTCTCCAAAAGCTCCATCTGTAAGTACTGTTCTGCCTTTTCAGACTCTCTTTTTCCACGTACTGTGCAGATTGGTGAAGTTGTGCCCAACATTTCTAATCTGCTTATGTGTCAAACCAGTAAGAATTTTGTCTGTTTTATTATTAAAGGCAGAGTTCAGTTAGTTAAACTTTACGCAGCAGCTTAGCAAGCATCGTTTCACATTGCTTCTGTTCAGTTTTTGGCTGCTTGTTAAAAGGTCTAATTCTCTTTATGAAGTATTTTTCAGCAACAGCTCTGCCACTGTAGCAATTTTTTTTAAATTTTCCTTTTACATGTGAATGCACAGTGGCAGATGCTAACTGTTTCACATTTGTCACTCAGTAGGGGAGTAACTCTGACAGTTTCTGACTGATGACATAAACTGGATCCTACATAAATAGCCAGTATCAGCTGAGAGCCTGTCTCACAGTGCTTAAAGGATCAGCCACGTTTGCTACTGGCAGATGCAGACTATTTCTGCGGCAAAATTAACCTAAAAACAGCATAAACAAGGGCAAGATTTTATTTGGGGGAATGAACTGTACCTTTAAGCTAAAAACTGTGCTTTATTTATATCAGGTCTATAAGACAAGAGCAAGGACGGAGGGTGCATCCAGCGGCTGTGGTAATAGCAAAGCAGTACAGCGCTTCTTCCCCTGTCACCGCTCACCTGTCCTTGACCTCTTTGTGCAGACAGACCACACAGCTGGGTCAGCTGAGGAGCCTTTGTGACCCACACAGACAGCTCCTTGCTCCCGAACATGCAAATAAGCCCGGTAGCTCCGCCCTGGCTTGTGCTTAGGTGGAAATCCACTGACACCTCCATCTGTTTAGTGAAATGGAGGGAGGGAGCAGGTGGGCGAGGAAGAGAGAAGAGAGGGTGCTGAGGAGAGAATAGGCAAATTGGTGTGACAGTGTCATGCTAAAATCTTTTCGAGTGCGGTGTATGTGTGGTGAAAATTATACCACAAGTGCTTGTATAAATTCTTTTTTTTCTTTTTTTGACTCTGTCGATGCAAAGTGCAGAACATTTTCATTCTGTGACATTTTTCCAACCTGTCTGAGAGACTTTAAGGGGTTTGGAAACTGTATTACACTGGCTGTGAGTCATTATTCATCAGTAACACATATGCAACACACATTCAAATGAAACCTGCACATGGATTTAAAAACGTGGACAACGGAATAAATTGGCTTTGGAAGGTTCATATTGAGTTGTTTTTGTATTAGATTATGAGTAACTCTGAGTTATTAACAACACCAGGAAGGAATGCATTCCCATGGCCCTTTATGATTTTTACTAAAACAGGAGTTTCAGGCATCCATAGGTACATTTCTGCCAGTAGAGAACAATAGTGTTACTGCAAAGACTAATGGCTGCCCCACTGTCCCCATCCTCATTACAGTAGAAAGTGTCAGCCTTCATTTACTTCTGTGCCCTGTTGTTCAACATGTTAGATGATTTCATGATCCCATTTGTGTGTCTAATTTCAATGTCTTTGTGTAAAGTGTGGCGCCAGAGATGGGAGCTGTAACAGTGAGCCCCTGCAGCATCTTTGTACAACACTAGCAGCCACATTTTATTGTTACAGTGGACCTGTCATGCTTTTATTCTGGGAAAAGCTTCAAATAAATAAGTAATGCCTGTTAGACATAAGTGCACATTTCAGACTGCTGTGAACACAGCTATTGGCTGTCCTAAAAGTCACTAGAAGTCGCTATATGAAGTCAAAACCTAATTTGCATAATTGGTTAATTGCATGTAGTTGCAATCGAGGCTGTAGGAGAGGGGAATAACATCTTTGGAGAGACAAAAAGTGAAGAAAAAACACCCTAAATATCTTTAGAACTACTAGGGCTGGGGAATATGGAACAAAAATAATATCGATATTTTTTACCTGAATGGCGATATACAAAATATATCTTGATATATTTCTTGGTTCTGAAAAGCCACTGAATCTAGCGACAAAGTCGCTAAGTTGGCAACACTGGCTATGAACGCTCTGTTTCCCAAGTTCATAAAGGAACAGCTAACAAATACACTATATGGACAACAGTACCGGTCCACCTACACATTCCAGAAGCTGCTCAACCACTGAAGCCCATGCCATGAAGCTCTCAGCACACAGTTTTTAGAACTCTGCAGCAGAGTAATGTTTAAAGGCCTGTAGGGTAGTGGGGATGGGGTCTAATAAACATGTTGATGGCTTCAAGGAAGTAGTTATTGAAGAAAGATCAATTGGAGAGAAAGAGTCTAAATAAATTTCAGTAGTATTGAAAGTACCTGTAAATAATGATACATCTGTTAGATGGTTCTGAATATTTGGTTGAATGGTTAAAATTTTATTTGTGAAGAAATTCAAGAAGTCATAACTAGTTAAGGTTAAAGGGATACTCCTCAGTGAGTCAGAGCTCCTTTAAGCTCTGACTCTTTGTCAGCCTGGCTACAGCGCTGAAAAGAAACCTGGGGTTGTTCTTATTTTCTTCAATCTGGGATGAATAATAAAATGTCTTAGCTTTACAGAGTTTTTTTTTTCATTTTTAAATAGAGCAACAAACTCTTTTTCCAGACTAAGTGAAGATCTTACAGATAATGTGCGTTAAGCTGCTCATTTGTGTGTTATATCAGGGAGTCAAGCTCTTCTGATTTGAGGCTCTCTTTTTCAGAGAAGCCACCATATCCATAGTTGTGCACAATGAGGGCGTAAAACTACTGATGAGATAATCAACCTCTGTGGGAGTAAAGTTTAGGTAACTACTCTTCATTGTTGTGGCATATGGCATTGAAGATAATAGTGGAGAGTATAAACTTAGTCACAGCACTTTCAGAAAGACATTTGCTGTTATGCAATTTATTCCCTACTACTGTGTAATCCATTATTGTAATTTTAAATGTTATTAAGAAATAATCAGACAAAAGAGGGTTTTCAGGGAATATTGTTATATGTTCACTTTCTATGCTATATGTCAGAACAAGATCCAGAGCATGATTAAAGTACTGGATGGTCTCGTTTACATTTTGAGAGAAGCCAACTGAGTCTAATAATAGCATCTACACAGATGTTAAAATCATGAACTATACTTATTTTATATGAACTGATCACTAAATCAGATAAAAAGTCTGAAAAAGCGCACAGAAACTCTGAGTAAGGGCAAGATGGATCATAGATAACACATCAAACAGTTTTTTGAGTTTCCCAGTTAAGGTGGACAAGAAGTCAGGCTTTCAAATAAATTAAAACTCTTTCTGGGTCTTTGGTGGGTTAATATGCTGGTGTGAAAGATTGCTGCCACTCCTCCTCCTTGGCCTGTGCTTCAAGATTCTGACAGTTAGCATGACTCAGGGGTGTTGATTCATTTAAACTAACATATTCTTCCAGCTGTAGCTAGGTCCCTGTCAGGCAGAATAAATCAATATGTAGATCATTTATTAAACCATTTACTAACAGGGACTTGTTTTTTGGTGGTCTAGACCTAAGCTAATAGCTACACTAAGCTAGTGAATTGCCAAAGACACAATGAGTGAATACTATTAATAGAATTTACAGATGATTCAGCAGAGAGTGTGTTTTGGATAAAGCATGTGAAGATTATACTATGAAATTATTTGTTATCTAAAGGTTGTAGTTAAATGAGCTACACAGATTAACCTGCAGAAAAATGCCACTGTGCATAGCAACAGGAACAGGAAGTGATGTGGTACCGCAATGATCCAATATCAAGAAATAAAACCACACAGAGGAAAACTTAAGGCCATGACATGACTTCAAGAATATATAGAATTAGTTGTGTTGTATAAGAAATATCCTGTAATTATCTTTTTAAAAAATGATATTTTATTTACATTTGTATGTGTATGAATTGGAAAAAATGACATACAGTATGATGTACAGTAGAAATTGCTCAAGTCAAAGTTGCACAAATCAGATTTTCACTCTAGTCAGATGGCTTCTGCCTGATTTTTTTCTAACATTAATTCCAATAAAAATCATCACCTAAACTGGATCATACAAGTTGGATTTTCGTCTACCTCCGATGAAAAATCTGGTCCTATTGTAATTCATTTCCAGTAAATGTGATCGCATAAATCGGATGAGTTTAGTGCTGAAGCCCTCCTCAGTTCCCACCACGCCTACACACACTAACAACGCCTGGCGATCGTGAGTGTCTATACAGACACGTGATGTCTGGATTGGCCGCACTGGGCGAATCAGTTCATTTCACCTTAGACGATCATGGCAAGTGCAGGAGTCAAGCGTAAGCTACAAACTCGCACTTACAAGCAAAAATATGAGATTATAAAATCCAGGGATGAACCAGAAAGCCATTGCTGTAAAATTTGATATTAGACCCTAAACTGTCTGATATTTTGAATAATCTCATTTTATCCAACTAAGACAGATTTTTTACAAGTTGGATAAAATTCCATGGGCCATTTGAATCTGAGTTAGACGATTTCTGCTGTATTTTGTTATTTACTCCCTTTAATGGATTAGTAACTTGAATTGACTGAGGAAGGGTAACTATTTTCCTCTATCTCAATTTTTTTATTTTAAGCTAAACCTATTACCAACAAGCTAATCTGTACACATCACGCTGTATCAGTCTTCTCATATTACAGATAAGTAACATTTGGTGTCTGTTGCCACAGTGAGTGCAAGCTGGAGAGGTGAACAAGCTGCCACTGGTCAATGAGATCCTCTGATTGAATTCAGGCTAATTGTTCCCATTTTCAACAGTAGTTTAAGTGTTTATTCCTGACTTTGAAAAACTCTTGAGTCAAGTCTGCTACAGCTGTGTCTGTTGAGCTCTTCTGGCATCTGGCATCAACACTGTTGAACAAACACACCTGGAGCTGGAGTGAGTATGGTGGCATTTGCCTCCAGTGCTGAAATCAACAGAATGTGAGAAGCTGCCAAAGTGATTTTGTTTTGGAGTAAATTGCTGGTCTTAGCCTGCCATTGCAATTTCCCTTGCCACTTCATTGTACTGTGTGTGCTTTCTGCATGAGATGCAGGCATTGTGCTGTTTGAGAGATCACTCACACTCACAGACTATCTAAAGGTCCATAAGTATTTGGGCACAGAGACCTTTTCATAATTTTGCCCCTGTAGACCACCACAGTCGATATGCAATCAAACAATGATGATGTGACAGGAGTGCAGACTTTCAAACCAAGGACTAATCAGGAGAAATTATGTCTCTCTGCTGATGGGAGCATCTCTATAGAAGAGCTGTAGGTTGTGAGTGGGGAGAGGTAGAGTAGTCATCCAATCAAATAAATGGTTGAGTGGGTCCAAACTTTTGACTGGTACTGTACATCTGTATAAATGTAAACCAGGCAATAAACAGACTTTATTTGGGATTTCTTTGTATTTTTCCAGTGTAATGATTGCTGTCAGTATCACTGTGAACTTCCCTCTTATCCACTGCAGTGAGTTCCTCTTCACAGGGACTCCTGAGCTTGGAACGTGTTGCTAAATTTAACATTTACACACGACCCAAACAGGAACACTGGTACAGGTCTTTAATTAAAAATTTTAGCCACCGTCATGATCTCACAGCTAGCTAAACTCAACACCATTCATGCATCAGATGAGCAGTCATTCATGGGCCAAGAATAACATAATTATATAACAACATTGCTAATTTGACAAGATGAACAAGAACATTAACATTGAAATATTTTCTAGTTTAAAATGCCATCGTTCAAAAGGTCATCCCTGTAATATGTTACCTGAATATTTTAGTATGTTCACAAGACAGATAATGTGCTGCTGCAGGTTTAAATCTTTGCATTATTGCTCGGTGATCGTTTCTGCATCTTTAACTAAAATGAAAACCATAGCATACCACCTTTAGGGGAATTTTGTGTGCTGTATTAATAGATGTTAAGCTTTTTGCCTTGTTACCTTCCACCTCATTTGTGACTCCTGGCTACAGTAGAAGACCTCTGGTTAATGCTAAGTGTTCTTACTTTCCTGGCTTGTAGTTGGTAGCTAGCCTTCTCATTTGGACCAATTTGGCACAGTGGAGAGATGCGGAGAAGCAGCAAGCACACTGTACAGCTTGCTACTAAGAGTTTTACTCATAACTGGGCCACTTAGACACATTTTCAGGTGCTGCAGCTACTTCAGTTGTCATGCTCTCAGTAAGGACTCTGGTTACATACCGCAAACATTGCTCTCACTGACTCGCACACATACAGCAGAGAGGTCAGTGCCTCACTTCCCCACAACACTGGCCCTACATCACAGATGCATTACCCATCAGAATAACTTTCTAAAAAAAAGGCTCTACCTGTAACAGCATATAATTTCACATCATGCTGTTAAATACCTACCAGTGACTACAGGGTCACAAATGGCAGTGGTGGTTTAGGCTTTTTGACACCACAGTCCCCGGCATGAGTCACATATCCACTCTGAACTTTCATAGAGGATTTCATAGATGAGGTTGGCAATTCAGGGTTGACTTTTCTGCAGCACAAGCACCTGAATTATCTAAAGAAATTTTGCCCTATGGTATCACCTTCAGCAGGATTAAACGTGTATTAGCACATTGTAAACAGTTTAATCTCAGGAATTGCTGGTTCGATTCCCAACATTTAAGCCACATCTCTTCTTTAGCCTGATTAAAACTAGTTTCCACATTCTTTGTCAAAAACGTCTAATTTTATGTGATTTGACTTAAGTGTTGAAGCAGTGCATGCTTTATTCAGTCTCATCTTAATTAGCTTTTTTTTTGACACACGACTGCAATCCAGCTCAGTGAGCTATGAGTTATTAAAAACACTGAACTTTACTTTCAGTTGATAAAAGTATCTCCATTAAGATGAGCTTACAAATCAATGGTGATGATCTCCTCTGCTCTTCCTAAAGTGAAAAGAGAATGAATGGAGAGGAATCAGAGCATTTGCTGGTCACATGAAACGATGAGCAAAAACCAGAGATTATTTATTTAATGAGTAATGATGAATAAATAATGTAAGTGACTTCTTTTAAATAATGAGCCAAGCAATGCTCCCATGGGTAGCAGTCCAATGCTGCTACAACTTTTCACCCAGCAGTTTTATCTCTCTTTCGAGATACAACCAACAACAGTCCAGACCCAGATCCAGCTCAAACATCACCGCTGTCACTCTCCCAGGGTCTGTGGCTCTTGGCTGGGGTACACCTCCATCTAGGTCAACAGCCCCAGCTCTGTACTATCTGACAACTGATAACGCAGTGACGCTGTTAGTGTTGCAGGCTCATGGCCCGGGCTCAGCCAGCTTCATGCCTACTTGTGCCAGCTCCAGGCCAGAGGGCTGGTCTCCTAGAGATTAATGATCCCTGGTGCTGCACAGAGTAGGCCACTCCTTGAGTGTGAAATATGCCTCATCTGCCTGGCTGGAGTTCTGATTTATTTGTGTCTGCATGCCTGCCCTCAGTGTCTGCAGGGGGCTTGTTTGAGGCAAGACACATGCACGAGTATTCTATTTTTCTTTCTTTCCTCTGTCACTGCTTGATCCACATGTTAATAAGTACAAAATCAAACTGTCCCAAAGTTTTATATTTATATATATATATATATATATAGTTTGTGTCTCAGAGCCATGATGACTTTTAAGAGAAAATCATCCCATACTTACAGCAAGTTGGTGATTATATGGTAAAATGATATATAAGAAGAACAGGCATAAGGGTTTATTCATATCTAATTTCTAGAAAAATATGCTAACTATTCTTTGCTTATACATAAAAGGCAAAGCTGCTAATGATTATACAGCAGAACAAGTCAAGATGCTTCTCATCTTCTACCACTGTCTCCTCATATGCCATAGATGCTACTCAAACTTGGTTCCCATACTCATATTTACATCCATGCAGCCTGAAGACATAGTTCTCACTTAAAGAGACCAAAGCTTTGAGCCACCACATTGTTAAAAGTCCTTAAATACCACAAAGTTACCAGTCTCTTCTATTTTACTCTCAGCATAATAGATCCATTTCCAGTCCTGGGGAAAACAAATGTAAGTCAAAACTGATTTCATATGCAAAACCAAATCCAAAACATCCAAATGACAGCTCACCACATTGACTTCTTCTTTGAACCATCATACATGGATTTGTTTGCATTTGTTTTTTCCTTTCAAATAACATTGTTTTTCCTTATAGTTTGCATTAGGCTCAGAGAAATAAATTAGCAGCATTGGCTACATGACGAAAAATAAGGTAACTATATTTAGTTCGAGAGACCCCCAAGCTCCATAGTCCCACAGGCCAGATGAAACACAAGTAAGTACACCTGTGTTTTGAAAGTTTTAGTAATCGCTTACTCATAATAAAAACCAAGAATAGACAATGAAGAAATAACTTCTTCTACTTAAGTACAGTAACAAAGTATTTGTTCTTTGTTACTTCCCACCTTCCCATATATATATGTGTGTGTGTGTGTGTGTGTGTGTGTGTGTGTGTGTGTGTGTGTGTGTGTGTGTGTCTCCTGAATGTATGTAGCATGACTTTACCTAACTATACAGTAGCTGGTGCTATCATTTCAGATTGTACATATTTTCTGTTTTCTGATGCTTATAGGTTCAGGAACAATTTTGTAAAGTTTCAAATAAATCCTTCACATTTCATTTTCTGTCTGAGCACTTTTTACTCTGCATCAGTCCTACATTCCTGTGGTACTCTTTCCAAAAGTCAGTAAGGTTTTGATAAAAGTTAGAAAAAGAAACAATTTGACATCTAAATCTTAGAAGTCTTGAAGTGATTGACTGGCCTCGCATGTTTTGACATGCAGTATGTGAAAAAGGTTTTGATTGTTGTAGTGTCTTTTGCACAGGTGAGTTTGAAAACCGCACTAAGAGTGGTGAGAATGACATTACTGCTGTGAAAACTGCACCACAGTGACTGAGAAAAACTGAACTCAAGTTCCACTGACAGCACTGAGATTTTATCTTATCATTTTGCTCCTATTAAGATTTTTGACGCTGTCCTTCCATGGAAATTACCCCACGTTATTTGTGAAAGTAGTTTATTAGGATCCATTGTTATGTTTCAGTGTGACAGCAACCTCTAATGGATTTAATAATTAGGATAGTAGGAAGTGCTAAAGAGCCAAAAAGAGTGTTTATGGTCAAGGTCAGGGTGGATGGATTAGCTAACAAAAAACTGTACCTAAAAATGGGAGACTGTTGTTGTGCTCCTCTATTAACCCATTGATCTTAGACCACTTGCTAACCTTAATCTTCTCATACACCTCTGAACTGCTTTCAGGGTGGCGGCTATTTTTAGATTGTTCTTCAGCTGTCGTGTTTTGTCATCTTGTGCTTGCAGATTTCCAAAAACCTGTTTTTGCAGACTGTCAGTGAATATGTCACTGCTCATAGTGTTGTGACGTCAAACATGGGTTAACTACGAGATGTATGAAAGCAAATAACAGTAAGCAAACAAGCGTGTAAAGAGGAACTAACCCTGATGATATTGGAAAACACTTTTCCACAAATGAATGGGAAATGTGCTTTATTACACAGGGTGTGTAATTCATCAATGTCATTTAAATCTGTGACCCATGAGGCTAAATTACTCAATGGGTCATTTTTAAACAATTCAGGAATATTAAGGATCAATAAGGGATTGTTTCTGTAACATGTACAATGTAAAATGTTAATTTTAATGGAATCAAATTTGTTTTATTTGATTGGTATATGTTGAGTTTATACCAAGCATATTTGCCTTAATGACTAATTTGAACCTTATAAATGAACCTTTGATTTTATATCCTTCAGATGCATTTTATTCAAAATGATTGTTTCATGTTTATGAGGGTAAAGAAAACTTTTGTTGCAGAAAAAAATGAACACATTTTATTTAGAGGTGTATAAATGAGTCCAACTACAAGTAGAGGTGGAATGTAAAAAAAAAAACTGTATTTTTTCACTTCTGCTCAAACCCTTTTCTGTATTCACTTTTTCCTTTCTGTCGATGTTATCTCATGCGCTCACTGTCAGAAGGGATTACCCAACATGCCAATCCTGCTTTTTTCTTCCCTTTATGCCAAAATGTGTTAAAACCAGTAATCCATCCATCCATTTCCTTCTACTTATCCTTTCCAGGGTCGCAGGGGGCTGGAGCCTGTCCCAGGAAGAGAGGCAGGGTACATCCTGGACAAGTCGCCAGTCTGTTGGAGGGCTAACACAGAGAGACAGACATCACACTCATTCTGTTCGGGTACTCCAGCTTCCTCCCACAGTCCAAAGACAGTCCGAAAATACGCAGTTAGTAGGGTTAGGTTAATTGGAGATTCTAATTTCTAAAAATAAATAAATAAAAACTGACAAAATACTTCTCTTCAATTCACCATTTCTATTTTCTGTTCATGTCATTTAAAATAAGATTCCTAAGGCAAACAATTTTACTTTTTTTCTCTCACCTTGTGTTCCTTTCACAACTGTGGCCGGTAGTAATTATTTAAGGAAATATAAGCAACATAACTGATACAGTCTTAAGAAAATTTCCCTGAAGGCAATAGTGTGAAACAGAGTATTAACAACTGCATTTACATTTTTTGTGTGTGTCTGTAAATTAAGGGAAAAGCAAGGAGAAGTGTTATTGAAGATACAAATAACCCAGTGCAGAAGCACTCTCAACTGGTGGATGTAACTGGAGTGGAAAACTACAGTAAAAAGTAAGTACTGATAAAGGGTCATCAGGTATAAAACACTGAATTAATGCCGTTTGCTCTTCTGTTGCTTTCACATTTTCAGTACATTGTTTAACATCAAATAATTTCCCTTCTACACTGTACTGTACACTCCAAAATAAATGAAGGAATAAAATATGAATTTAATAAGACTTTTCTTGTGTTTTATATCCCATGGTTGAGGAATCAAACAACTATGGACTGGAAAAACAAAACATTACATATAGTGCCTTGTTAGATTTTTAATTTGACAATTCATTCTAATATTGGCAACCAAGATCAGTATAATCATGCTAAAGATCATTATGTGGATCATTATAAATATGGTGAAATAATAATCATCATAACTATGTCTGTTACAGAGAATGAAGCCAAGAATGGGAGAAACAAACATACTGCTCATACTTTTGTTCTCAGGTCAGTGATAGAAATATCACAGATGTGAGAACTGTAGTTTAAAGACACAATCATGCGGGCTGATCTCTCTGAATATAAAGGCTCATTTCAAGTGATAAATGTGATCAGAAAAAGAAAGAACAGTAAAGATGAGGAACACTTTCATATAAAATGTTGGCTCCGTGAAGGTCTGGTGGACAAACTTTCATTAATATGAAAGCTTAACTGTTCAACTGCTTGTTAATGCAAGTATCTAATGAGTTGATCACACTGTAGAAACACAATGCATTTAGGCGTGTAGACATGGTCAAGACACCCTGCTGCAGTTCAAACCCAGCATCAGAATGGGGAGGAAAGGTGATTTATGTGACTTTGAACGTGGCATGGTTGTTGATGCCAGACGGGCTGGTCTGAGTATTTCAGAAACTGTTGATCTACTGAGATTTTCCATCTCTAGGGTTTACAGAGAATGCCTGAAAAAGTCTGAAAAAGAGCAAATATCCAGCGAGCAGCAGTTCTCTGGTGAAAATACCTTGTTCATGCCAGAGGTCAGAGGAGAACAGCCAGATTCCTTTGAGTAGATAGGAAGGCAGCTGTAAAACCACTCATTACAACCAAGGTATGCAAAACCATAGTCTCCATAGTCACCAGTTTTCAATCTAATAGAACACCTTTGGGATGTGGGGAGAAGAGGGTTTTGCATGATAGATGTGCAGATGACAAGCTGCCATTAACTGTGTGATGCTATGTCAATAAATCCCAAACCCTCTGAGAAATGTTTCCAGCATCTTTTTGAATCTATGCCATGAAAAACTAAGGGAAAAGAGGGCCCAGCCCTGTACTAGCAAGTTTGTCAAAACGTGTAGGTGGATGCACTTCTACATCAAAAATACACACATAATAGTTTTTTTTAAGAATATTACTGAAAAGCATCACCTAATCAGGCATATAAAAATATCTCTGATTATGATGTAAAATGATCTGAAAGGTGATTTGTTCTTGAGAACTGTTATTCCATAATGTTGTAATCAATTTACTGTGTATTATAAGCTGCACATTTAATTAGATTGTGCTGTCATGGTCCTAGGCTTAGACCCAGGTTTTGAGTTTGGTTCTTATTACTGACATTTTTATGTCTTTTAAATCTTTTTAGTTCCAGTTTCTATTTGCATTTGTTTAACT
The DNA here is from genome assembly GCA_024447675.2 of Pterophyllum scalare. Lineage (NCBI taxonomy): Eukaryota > Metazoa > Chordata > Actinopteri > Cichliformes > Cichlidae > Pterophyllum > Pterophyllum scalare. The sequence goes on from JAMQGT020012042.1 coordinate 26,693, forward strand.
GTTCCTAAGAATTTGATTTCCATTAATTTACTAGTTTCTACGGTTTGTTTTCTGTGACTTTGTCTACCCTTTGTTGTCTTTCCTGGGTCAAGTTAACTGTGCTGAGTATTTCATTTAACTGTATTCAGTGTTTCATTTGTTCATCTTGTTTATTTTCTGTTCTATATAAAATAAAATAAAATAAAAAGTTATACAGGCGTCTGGGGCAAGTACTGCTCGATCTACCAATGTTCTGACTAGTAGGTGACATGCACTACCCCCTCAGATACAACCAGCCTGAACAGTTCTCATCACAGAGGCAGGTGACAGGTACCGGCAGTGTCACGTGGCTCGGGTGGTGGCTGAAGCAAAAACTCGGGTGTCTTGGTTGGCACTCCTCTGCAACATCACGTGGAGATCTGGGGCGGTGCCACTGGATTGGCAGATCGGGGTGGTGGTCCTCATCTTTAAGAAAGGAGAGCGGAGGGTGTGCTCCATTATCGGGGGATCACACTCCTCAGCCTCAGTCTATGCCAGGGTGCTGGAAAGGAGGGCCCGTTTGTTAGTGGAACCTCAGATTTAAGAAGAACAACGCAGTTTTCATCCTGATTGCACTGGACCGTCTCTTCATCCTCTCGAGGATATTAGTGTGCGCGTGGGCGTTTGCCCATCCGGCCTACATCTGTTTTGTGGAAAGTGAAGTTGTCAATTTACTGGTCAATCTACGTCCTTACCCTCACATATGGTCATGACCTTTCGGAAGTGACCGAAAGAATGAGATTGCAAATACAAGTGACAGAAATAGGCTTCTTCCAAAGGGTGACTGGCCTCTGCTTATAGATAGGGTGAGGAGTGCAGCCATTTGGGAGGGGCTCAAAGTAGAGTTGCTGCTCCTCCACATCGAAAGGAGGTTTGAGGTGGTTTGGGCGTCCGGCTAGGATGCCTCCTGGGCGCCTCTTGGGTGAGGTGTTCCAGGCATGTTCTAGGAGGAGCCGTGACCCGGCCCCAGATAAGCAGGAGAAAATGGCTTGATGAATGGATGGATGGATGCACTGACACAGAAGTAAATTAGAAAAATAAATATATAAAATGAGATGGAAGGATGGAGTAACAACTCTATGTTAGTGATGAATTTACATCAATGTTTTAATTTTGCTTTACAGTAATTTCTATTAATAATTTTTTTTATTGCATAGGTAATGAGTACAATTTCCCAATCCCACTGCCCCTACTCACAGATTTCTGTGATGGACCCATGTGCTGGTGAACAACATCCCTCCCCTCTTTTTTGAATGGGTTTGTCATTATCCCGGCATAAGTGATGTTTAACTATAGAAGGGAGAACTTCATTTCATTTTGATGTCATCAGTGCATTTACAGTGCACTTTTTTTTTTTACTGTGAAGGCAGTCAAATGGATTTCCATTTTTGGATTCTCTTTGCAATTTTGCAGTTTTTTTTTTTTACACTTTACAAATGACAAATGTCACAAACTTTTAGACATGAGCGTTACACCACAAATTCATAACTAATCTCCAGGAAGAAACAAAATTAGAATTTGTGTTTGTCTTCATATGGTCAACAGAGTAGTAGTTTAAAGGCTAGCACATAGCATAAACTAAAAGTGATGTAATCCATAAAAACTGTATGTAACAACAGCCTTGGTGCTTCAGTAGAAGTGTTATATCATTGTAGATGATGAGGACAAATACCCTTACAAAAGATTTGACCTTTTACATGTTTAAAGTCAGTAGCAGAATGTTACAAAGCTTTTCCCTCTTTCCATTGTAACTTTTAATCTAACATAATTATTGTAACAAATTATTTGACAGGACATTTTCGTGGTGACTTTTCATATCAGTAACTTCATCTTCATATGCAGAACACATATGTCTGATGTCAAATCATCCCCTCTACATTAAAGTTCACAGCTTTTTTCCAGGGTAAAAAATGAATTGGTCAAAACTGATTGTATCCCAGTAAACTATGCAAAATGCAGAAGCATACAAACAAATATCCTGACTTCTGCTCATTTGTTTCCAGTAACATCCATGCTGTCTACACTTAGAAACAAGCATGAGCTTCTTTGAATTTGTTTCTAATTTCAATAACCTGTATTTCTGTATGATTTGCATTTTGAGGAGGCTAATTCATGGTCTGTGTTAAGGCACGCTATGTACACAACATTTATTTATGATGAAAAAATATAAATACACATCACATACTGTACATAGAGTTCAAAAGACTCTCAAGCTCTGTACAGCCCTGTAACTCACCTACAAGCACACTTGTTACCTTTTTGAAAGGTAAAACAGCCTGTTTGAAGAAATCAAACACTAGTCCAGGTTTCACTAGTTAGCATTACAGGACAAGGTAAACTGTTACTAAAATAGGTTTATACACACACACACACACACACACACACACACACACACACATATATATATATATATATATATATATATATATATATATATATATATATATATATATATACCAGCTTGCCTGGTGGCCAGTATTTGTCCTCCAAGCAGTTTGGGGGTCACTGCCCCAAGTGTTCTGATAATCACTGTGACTATTATTACCTTCACCTTCCACATCCTCTCTAGCTCTTCCCTCAGCCCTTTCTAGTATTTCTAGAACTTCTTGCGTTCCTTCTTCTTGATCTTACTGTTGCTGTTATTGCTACATCTATCACTACAGTCTTTTTCCTTTGCTTGTTCACCACTGTGTCCGGTTGGTTAGCCATCACCAGTTTGTCATCTGTATCTCAAAGTCCCACAGGATCTTAGCTTGGTCGTTCTCAACCACCCTTGGGTGCATATCCAATTTTGATTTCGGGACTTCCAGGCTATGGATATGAGGATATGAATGTGAACATGAGTGGTTGTCTATCTTTGTGTTCTCTGTATTAGCCCTGCAATAGATGGATGGATGGATGGAACCAGCTACTTTGCTTTAAACAGACCAGAGGGCTGTACTTCAATGGAAGTCTCCAAGTGAAAATTCTCTCCTGATGTGGTGCTGTGATAAGGCATCCTAATGTAAGACTTTCCCCTCTATAACTTACAGAATAGCTAGACCTTTGGGTTTAACCCAGGCTAAAAATTAACCAGGGTGAAAGAATGAATTACTTTATTGTACATGTAAATTCTTTGTCATTAAGTAAGTTTTCCTAACCCTTTGTATTCAGCAGTTGTTCATGAAGAGGTCAAAATATTTTTTTCTTTATTACTTTAAGGTGTTTTCTATAATTCTGAGGGAGGAAAATGAACCATTCACAGCTAGAGCACCATGCGCAACAGTACATCAAACTCAAACTTAGTAGCTTTAGAATAGAATGCCTTCTACTGTCATTATACAGGATGTACAATGAGATTGAAGCTCCAATCTCATTGTACATCCCTGTATAATGACAATAAAGGCATTCTATTCTATTCTATATTTCCTGCAGTACAGTCCAACCGAGCCTCTGGCCAGGTGTGTTCCTGCTTCACCACAACATAACTTGCAGTGCTGGCTTTGAAGGGTTTAAGGGAGAAGTTATAATTTCTTAAAATTGTAGGGATAAGTAGAACAACAAACCTCTTCTTACCATCCTAACACAGGAAACAGTAATGATTTCCGCAGGGTAAATCATTCAGCTCTGTTTGGCCCCTGACCACACAGCTGGTCCCCATACAGATCATTTGGTTGGTCTTTAGATTAAAACCTTGTGTGCTGCCAACTGTGAATATTCTTTTTCTCCATGGACCACCTCCAGCTGTAACGATTATCACAGAGATCTATCCATGCCTAAACATCATTAATATCATTTGTGCTGTGGTCATAAGCAACTGGTTGATGTTACTGTTGTAGATGGTGTCCATGTAGATGAAAGTTGCTCTACAGGGACTCTGAGCTTCAGCCCAGTTCATTCTCTGGTATTCTCTGGAATAGAGACAAGAAGTGGAAAGTCCCACTGAGACAAATAAGACAAGAGGTTTTTAATTGGGATCCTGTAGGAAAAGATAGGCTTTTGCTGGTTAACCTGAGTTTTCCATGCCTAATGCCTAATTTCCTTATCCAAATTCTGCAAATTCTACAGAAATACAAATTTGGTGTTCAGGTGATCTTCGGTCCACTAATTTAACTTACAGAAAGTGTTCATAACAAGCTCAGTTGTCAGAGGCCTCATGCCTTCCACAGTCTGACAGAGGACAGCTCTGAGCTTTCATGTGACAAAGTCTATAAGCAGGGACACTGGGATTGGGCCTTTTACTGTCATTTTATAACATGTAATAAAAAGAGATATAGTTCAACATACTACTGTGAAGCAAAATATGAAACATTCATATATTCACATTGCTACTGTGCAGCAACAACCCATTTCCCTTGGTCACTTTAGCTATACAAGAATACACATTCATAATATAAATATATGACATTAACAGAACACAACATTCAACATTCTTGATGACAAGAGAAAGAGCAGGAATTTGCAAAGAACATGTTTGTAATGGGAGTCTGTGTGTTATTCCTGTACAGAACAGTGTGCTTGTCCGAAGACATTAAGCAAGTGGAAACTAAATTAAACTAAATTAACTTAACTAAATTATTACATTTTAAATGATTAATTAATATGAGTAATCTGTGTCTTAATTATATATTTTGTTGTGTAACTGTTTGCATTTGTATGTGTTTGTGAGCTTCTTAACTTTGTAAAGCACTTTGTGGCATGTCTGTTTAATTGCTCATACTAATTTTGGCAAACTTAAGTACAATTAATACCCCTGTTAAGACTGATAGTGTAAAATAATAATAGTATAATAATAGTGATTTTAAAGGGTCCCTGCAAAAGTCTCACAGTGACAATAACATGACACGACTGCCAATAAAGATGGTAAACATGACACCTGAAAGCATTGTAATTTCTGAACTGGGACTTGCAATTAAGCTGCACAACATGCACACTTGTAATGTGCATCATTTTTGTGTAGCCCTTGATGATGTAGAGATAACCTTTAAAGTTTTCCACAAAAACACTACAGCTACAGCTGACGAGTGTGAAATTTATGGTCCTGCAAATGTGTCCATTTGCTGTCCATTTCTGTTTGGACAGCAAACGGAGAGGGATTCTCACCCACCGCCAACATACTCCTGTGCGGTCCTCCAGTATCCCAAAAACTCACCTTTTCATAATACCCCTTAGGACAAAAAAGTCATAATGAGAGAAAAAAACCCAAACATTTTACCTGGTAAAGTAAAGGTTTTTAAAAAAATGAATAGGTAAGCCCACCGAAATCCAAAGATTTGTACTGTGTGCATGTGTACACGGTACAGATTGTAAGGGCATGTGTACTGAGCACTAACTTGTGTGTGGGTAGCTAAAAACTTAAAACCACTAACATCACCGCAGACCTAAGCTTTGCTAGTATGCCCACTCACCTTTCAATATCATGAGAAGGTAGAGTTGGTTTAATATCTTAATAATCAGCTAAAACTTCTGTTAACTATATGCAATATGACTGGTCAGAGAGATTTAGTGCCAAGCTGGAATAAAGTCATCTCCCATATTATCAAGCTATATATCACACAGATCTTGCCAGTATAAAAAGCAAAAAGGAGAAATCCAGCATCACGCTCACTTGGAAGGGATCAGATGTTCAGTATATATGGATCTGCCTCTCCAGGGATCCTTGGGCCTTCTGGTCGGACAACAGCACCTCCACATTCACCAGCTGGAGCCCTTCTGAGCCTAATAACTATGTGTCAAATGAGTACTGTGCAGCATTTCATTTAAATTCAGGGAAGTGGGGTGATGGAACTTGTAGCAAAATGAACTCTTTCTTCTGTTTTGTTGGTGAGGTCCAAAATGCAAACACTGTAATTCCTATAATCCTGTAATAATGCTAATATTTGTTTTTTGCTTGTTTATTACATTATAGCACTGACAAAGCAAACAATACTGAAAATTAAGATTCAGTCAGAGGTGGATATGAACAGCATAGAGATCCAACAGCAGGTCTTACAGCAGCTAAGCTGATCAAAGACATTATACACACTTGAAATGAGTTAATATCATGCATCTCATTACAGTCTTCCTTATGGGCTGTCTTTTTTTTTTTTTTTTTTGCTTTTTTTTAAAAACTTTGATGACATCCTTCCACAGAAACAACCCCAAAGGTTATTTGTGCAAATAGTTTATTAGGATCCATATTTATGATTCATTTAGACAACAACCTCTAATGGATTTAGTAATTAGGATAAGAGGAAATGAGTCAAAATAGAGAAACCCTTTCTTCTATTTGTAGCCCTTGTGGACACACACAAACACTATAGCTGCAGAGACACATGATGCCATTTAATTGAGAGTTTTAATAATGCTTAACTCCTACGCAGAAATTGGGACTGTGCCAGATGAACGAATGAAAATAAAATGTGATAGAAAACAAACGGCATTACCTTAACTCTACTCAGTAAAACAAATAAACTTTTAAAAAACGCTCAAAATGTGTTTTGTTAACTTCTTATTAAACACTGTGATTACATTTTGAAAGTTAATTGAAAGAAAAATATAGAAAGTAAATGCAAATAATTGTCTTTCTCTTCCTATTTTTCATCTATTCCAGTTGACACCACACATCATCACCTTAATTGTGTGTAAAACATTATTTTATTTTATTTTTAATTATTTTATTTTATTATTTAATTATTTTTTTATTATTTTATTTGGTAAACAGGAACAACACATTTAGATTGGAGAGGTTGATTAAAAAACAAAACAAAAAAACCCCTGGATTTTCAGAGTTTGATGTTCATACAGTAACTGCAGGTGATCTACCAATGTTTCTTTTAACCATGACCTTATTTACATCTGGATGGCAAAGGTTTTCTGTTTTAAACCAAAGCCTGATTAATCCTTAACCCTCACCCTACTATATAAATGGATTTGAAGTGGCGCTGTCACTTGGTGTTGGCTCTCACTGCGGTATTGTATCACTTCCTGTTCCTGTTTCAGAGCACAGTGGTGTTTTGGTGTCTGTTAGCTGGTTAATTTGTATACGTCGATTTATCTGGATAATTGCATATTTCACTGTAATCTTCACCTGCTTTATATAGAGCACACTCTTTGCTTAAATACCAGTATTCTCATTATTCACTTTATTCGTTTTTTAGAAATTCGCTAGCTTAGCGCAGCTAGTAGCTAGCTCTAGCGGACTCACTAGCAGCATGGCTTCCTCTCCTGTCCCTCCTGCACTTTCCTGCTCTGAGTGTCACATGTTTAGTTACTCCTCGGCCTCCTTTAGCAGTAATGGTACTTGTAATAAATGTAGTCTGTTTGTAGCTCTGGAGGCCAGGCTTTCTGAATTGGAGACTCGGCTCCGCACCCTGGAAAATCCTATAGCTAGCCAGGCCCCTGTAGTCGGTGCGGACCATGGTAGCTTAGCCACCGTTAGCTCCCCCCAGCGGATCCCGAGCAGCAGGGAAAGCAGGCTGGTTGGGTGACTGTGAGGAGGAAGCGTAGTCCAAAACAGAAGCCCCGGGTACACCACCAACCTGTTCACGTCTCTAACCGTTTTTCTCCACTCGGCGACACACCCGCCGAGGAACAAACTCTGGTTATTGGCGACTCTGTTTTGAGAAACGTGAAGCTAGCGACACCAGCGACCATAGTCAAATGTCTTCCTGGGGCCAGAGCAGGCGACATTCACGGAAATTTGAAACTGCTGGCTAAGGCTAATCGTAGATTTGGTAAGATCGTTATTCACGTCGGCAGTAATGACACCCGGTTACGCCAATCGGAGGTCACTAAAATTAATATTGAATCGGTGTGTGACTTTGCAAAAACAATGTCGGACTCTGTAGTTTTCTCTGGGCCCCTCCCCAATCAGACCCGGAGCGACATGTTTAGCCGCATGTTCTCCTTGAATCGCTGGCTGTCGGAGTGGTGTCCAAAAAACAACGTGGGCTTCATTGATAATTGGGAAAGTTTCTGGGGAAAACCTGGTCTTGTTAGGAGAGACGGCATCCATCCCACTTTGGATGGAGCAGCTCTCATTTCTAGGAATCTGGCCAAATATATCAACCCTCCTAAAACCTGACTGCCCAGGGTTGAGACCAGGAAGCAGAGTTGCAGTCTTACACGCCTCTCTGCAGCTTCTCTCCTCCTGCCATCCCCCCAAAATCCCATCCCCATAGAGACGGTGCCTGCTCCCAGACCACCAAAAAACAAACTTAAAATCAGCAGAAAACTGTTTAAGCAAAAAAATTCAAAAACAATAAATAATATAGTTTCATCAACTGCACAAAAGAATAAAACAATTAAATGTGGATTATTAAACATTAGGTCTCTCTCTTCCAAGTCCCTGTTAGTAAATGATTTAATAATTGATCAACATATTGATTTATTGTGCCTTACAGAAACCTGGTTACAGCAGGATGAATATGTTAGTTTAAATGAATCAACACCCCCGAGTCACACTAACTGTCAGAATGCTTGAAGCTCAGGTCGAGGAGGTGGCCTAGCTGCAATCTTCAATTCCAGCTTAGTGATTAATCAAAGACCCAGACAGAGTTTTAATTCTTTTGAAAGCCTGACTCTTGGTCTTGCCCACCCTAATTGGGAAGTTCAAAAACCTGTTTTATTTGTTATTATCTATCGTCCACCTGGTCCTTACTCAGAGTTTCTGTCTGATTTCTCAGACTTTTTATCTGATTTAGTGCTCAGTTCAGATAAAATCATTATAGTGGGTGATTTTAACATCCATGTAGATGCTGAAAATGACAGCCTCAACACTACATTTAATCTATTATTAGATTCAATTGGCTTCTGTCAAAATGTAAAGGAGCCCACCACTTAACCTCTGGATCTTGTCCTGACATATGGCATTGAAACTGAAGACCTAACAGTATTCCCTGAAAGCCCCCTCCTGTCTGATCATTTCTTAGTAACATTTACATTTACTTTAATGGATTACACAGCAGTGGGGAATAAGTTTTATTACAGTAGGAGTCTTTCTGAAAGTGCTGTAACTAAGTTTAAGGATCTAATTCCTTCATTATTATGCTCTTCAGTGCCATGTGCCAACACAGTGCAGAGCAGCTACCTAAACTCTGCTCCCACTGAGGTAGATTATCTCATCGATAGTTTTACATCCTCATTGCGTACGACTTTGGATACTGTGGCTCCTCTGAAAAGGAAAGCCTCAAATCAGAAGTGCCTGACTCCGTGGTATAATTCACAAACGCGCAGCTTAAAGCAGTTAGCCCGTAAGCTGGAGAGGGAATGGCGTCTCACTAAAGTAGAAGATACTCATTTAGCCTGGAAAAAGAGTTTGTTGCTCTATAAAAGAGCCCTCCATAAAGCTAGGACATCTTACTATTCATCATTAATTGAAGAAAATAAGAACAACCCCAGGTTTCTTTTCAGCACTGTAGCCAGGCTGACAAAGAGTCAGAGCTCTGTAGAGCCGAGTATTCCTTTCACTTTAACTAGTAATGACTTCATGGATTTCTTTACAAATAAAATTTTAGACATTAGAGGAAAAATTATTCAAAACCATCTCCAAGGTTTATCTTCATGTTCGGCTGCTTTCAGCACTGCTGGTATTTGTTTAGACTCTTTGGCTCCAGTTGATCTTTTGGAGTTAACTTCAATAGTTACTTCCTCCAAACCATCAACATGTTTATTAGATCCCATTCCTACTAGACTGTTCAAAGAAGTCTTTCCAATTATTGATGCCTCAATCTTAAATATGATCAATCTGTCTTTATTAGGTGGCTATGTACCACAGGCCTTCAAGGTGGCAGTAATTAAACTGCTACTTAAAAAGCCATCACTTGACCCAGCTGTCTTAGCTAATTATAGGCCAATCTCCAACCTTCCTTTTCTCTCCAAAATCCTTGAAAGAGTAGTTGTAAAACAGCTAACTGATCATCTGCAGAGGAACGGTTTATTTGAAGAGTTTCAGTCAGGTTTCAGAATTCATCACAGTACAGAAACAGCATTAGTGAAGGTTACAAACGATCTTCTTACAGCCTCTGACAGTGGACTCATCTCTGTGCTTGTCCTGTTGGACCTCAGTGCAGCTTTTGATACTGTTGATCATAACATTTTATTACAGAGATTAGAGCATGCCATAGGTATTAAAGGTACTGCACTGCAGTGGTTTGAATCATATTTATCAAATAGACTCCAATTTGTTCATGTAAATGGGGAGTCGTCTTCACACACTACGGTTAATTATGGAGTCCCACAGGGTTCTGTGCTAGGTCCAATTTTATTTACATTGTACATGCTTCCCTTAGGCAGTATTATTAGAAAGCATTGCATCAATTTCCATTGTTATGCAGATGATACTCAGCTTTATCTATCCATGAAGCCAGATGACACACATCAGTTAGTTAAACTGCAGGAATGTCTTAAAGACATAAAGGCTTGGATGACCTCTAATTTCCTGCTACTAAATTCAGATAAAACTGAAGTTCTTGTACTCGGCCCCACAAATCTTAGAAGCACAGTGTCAAACCAGATACTTACTCTGGATGGCATTACTTTGGCCTCCAGTAACACTGTGAGAAATCTTGGAGTCATTTTTGACCAGGATATGTCCTTCAATGCACATATTAAACAGATATGTAGGACGGCTTTTTTTACATCTGCGCAATATTTATAAAATTAGAAACATCCTTTCTCAGATTGACGCTGAAAAGTTAATCCATGCATTTATTACTTCTAGGCCGGACTACTGTAATTCATTATTATCAGGCTGTCCTAAAAACTCCCTGAAAAGCCTTCAGCTGATCCAAAATGCTGCAGCTAGAGTACTGACAGGGACTAGAACGAGAGAGCAGATTTCTCCCATATTGGCTTCTCTTCATTGGCTCCCTGTTAATCCAGAATAGAATTTAAAATCCTTCTCCTAACATACAAGGTCTTGAATAATCAGGCCCCATCTTATCTCAAAGACCTCATAGTACCGTATCACCCCAACAGAGCACTTCGTTCTCAGACTGCTGGCTTACTTGTGGTTCCTAGGATGCTTAAAAGTAGAATGGGAGGCAGAGCCTTCAGCTTTCAGGCCCCTCATCTGTGGAACCAGCTCCCAGCTTGGATTCGGGAGACAGACACCCTCTCTATTTTCAAAATTAGGCTTAAAACTTTCCTTTATGATCAAGCTTATAGTTAGGGCTGGATCAGACGACCCTGAACCACCCCTTAGTTATGCTGCTATAGGCCTAGGCTGCTGAGGGGGGTCCCATAATGCACTGTTTCTTCTCATTCACCTTTATTTACTTGTTTATACTTCACTCTGTATTTAATCATTATTATTAATCTCTGGCTGTCTTCCACAGCATGTCTTTTGTCCTGTCTCTCTCCACTCAGCCCCAACCGGTCGCAGCAGATGACTGCCCCTCCCTGAGCCTGGTTCTGCTGGAGGTTTCTTCCTGTTAAAAGGGAGTTTTTCCTTCCCACCGTCGCCAAGTGCTTGCTCATAGGGGGTCGTTTTGACTGTTGGGTTTTCTCTGTGTTATTGTAGGGTCTTTACCCACAATGCAAAGCGCCTTGAGGCGACTGTTTGTTGTGATTTGGCGCTATATAAATAAAATTGAATTGAATTGAATTGAATTGAACCCTACCAATACACATATTTAACATACTTAGAGTACCGATTGGGGTCCCCGGGCCATTTGGCTTAAATCCACCAAGGTCGATTTAATGATTTATTGGTCCAAAATTGACAAAAAAGTCTTATAACTCTTCATTAACCTGGTACCTTGTAATAAACATTTATTAGGACATTTATTAGGACCACTGGGTAAGAAATTCTGATCCTTTTTATACTTAAATAACCTTTTTTATTTATATTTATACTTTTTATATCTTGCACTGCTATTTTGTATATATATATATATATATATATATATATATATATATATATATATATATATATATATATATATATATATATACACACATTGGGTAGTGACTGAAAGAACTAGATTGCGGGAAATGAGCTTCCCCTAAAGGGTGGCTGGCCTCTCCCTTGGAGAAAAGGTGAAGAGTGCAGTCATTTGGGAGGGGCTCAGAGTAGGGCTGCTACTCCTCCACATTGAAAAGAGCCAGATGAGGTGGTCCAGGCATCTGACTAGGTTGCCTCTTGGGTGAGGTTTTCCATACATGTCCTGTCGGGAGGAGGCCCTGGTGTTCCCCTGAATAAGCTTGTTGGGGAGGGGGACATCTGGGCTTCTCTGCTTAGGCTGCAGCCCCCATGACCCCAGCGGAGGATAAATGGAAGAAAATGAATGGATGGATATTCTTGATTAATGTTTAAATTATTTAATTCTTCAAACCCCTTCATCACTTGTTTTTCCTCAATAGAATTCCAACAATTAAATCGTCATCTGGGTTGTCATGTTACATGTGATTTATAAATATAATTTTCAAGTGTAAAAAAACAATAAGTTAAAATAAAACTTTTGCATCTTTAGTGACACTATTGTTTCACACAGTAGACTCAATTTCCACATAAGGTCTTGTCTAATTTATCTCAGCAGGACTTTCAACCCCAGGGAATACCACCTTCTGAACCAGAGAATGATCTGGATTGAAGTTCAGTCACTGCAGAGAAACGTTTACTGATTGGTCACCATTAACAACAGCAGCATCAACTAATTGCTTTTGACATTTGTACAAAACAGAAATGGCATCAACTATGTTCGATCTGTGATAATATTTACAGTTGGAAGTGGAAGGCACTGGGCACTGAGCATGTAGGAACTGCCCTCTACAGAGATACATGGGCCTTCTGGTGAGAAGATAGAAGATAGTTGGGAACGAGGAGGTTTGACATTTAGTGCTCTTACTTTTGGTTGACATGTATTTCTGTTAAATTAATATTTCTTGTGTATTTTTTGCATTTAACAAATTCAGAGCAAAATACTAAATCCGAGTGTTTCTACCCTCAGACCTCTGTTAGACTGTGGATTGCATCATGACTTTCTAAACATTTCAAGCCCTTTATGCACAGCTTATACACATCTGATTCTCTGTAGATTTTGCAGAAAGGAGTTACTCAGAGTTCATAGCATTCTGCAAGTAAACACTAGGTTATTGGGGCATGTAGGAAAAGGGGCAAACAAACAAGCATGTAAGGAACAACAAACCCCTACGTTACAAGAAAAAAGACATACACCCACGCCTGAAGTAAAAATAAGGTGTGATAGAAATGGAAATGTATTACCTGAATCATAAGTAACAAGAACTAATTTAATTTGGTTTACGTTGTTCTTTTTTTTTTAAATGTACTTTAAGAAGTTTGTTGTGCAGTATAAGCAAGTGCAGATTGCAGGGATTTCTTATTTGCCCTGTTGAAACCCGTTTTAATACACTTGACATCCTTTTGTGTATGGGTGGATTCTTTATGGTGATTCATTCACTGTCTCCTGACAGTACTTTCTTTAAAGTTATAACACATTTTGGGGTGAACTTGAAAGAAAGGCAGATATAAAATGTAAACGTGAGGTCAGAGTTCAAATGCAGAGACAAGGACAGACTGGACACAAAAGGGAACTATAATCAAACAGGGAACCAAGGACTAGAAGCAAATAAACTCAGATGCCTTAGAAAAGACAAACACCCAACAGAAAACCATGCATATAAATTACCTCTCAAAACCAAAAACAATTCACTCATAAACTTTTTAGTTTATGAGTTTGTAACACCTCCACCTGTAAAATCATTCCTGTTTTGGGGGTTGTCTCATTGTTACCCCTCTGGTGCATCTGCTGGTAATGCCATTAACACCAAAGCAGCTGAAACTGATAAAAGTCCCCCTCTGCTACTTAACCAACCAGATCAAAATAACAGAAGTTTAACTGACTTGATGCTACAGTCTGATTAAAAAGTGTTCCTTTAATTTTTTTAGCAGTGTATGAATTTATACTACCGTATATTTGTTACTAACAGGGCAGCTCGTTTTCTTTCTCTTGACAATCCTGTCTTTAAAGATAAACACATTTTGAAATCCACTTGAAAGAAAGGCCGATGTGAATTGCAAAAGTGAGATGAGAGGTCAAATGTGACACGATATTTGGATGCAAAATATATCGTGATATTTAGAATCCCCATATATCAGTATCATCTCCTAAATCTTGCCAATACAAAGGCAGCAGAATTTTAAGCAGAGTTTTAAAGATGAAATACATTTTATGAAAGTTTGACCTTGAAGAAGAGATCAGAGGTCAAATGTTACATGATAGTTTTTATCTTTATATGATGCGTTCTATATGTGGGCAATACACACCACATCATAGTTTCAAAGTGATAAGGCTTTTTGCCAGTTTTCAACCAACAAATCATTAAGTTGATCTTGAAGACCTTAGTGGATTTAAGCCAAATTTGAGTGGATTGCTCACATGACCCCACTCTACATCCCTACAAAGTTTTATCAGAATTCATTCAAAACATTGCGAGCTATCGTGTTTACAGGCAGACACGTATGCACACAAACGCTACCAAAACATAACCTCCATTACTTCTAATAGAGGTGATTAGGGATCAGTTTAATGTTGGGCAGTGTTACGATGACAGCTGCATTATGATTATGTCATATGCACTAATAAGTCTAGTAGTTAACCACCTAACTCACAGAGGCAGAAAACCAGTCACACTCATACCTCCCCTACAGCCAATATGGAATCAACAGCCAAGAAACATGCATGTCTCTGGACTGTGGGAGGAAAATGGAGCACATTGAAAAAACCTGTGCAGCCACAGGGAGAACATGCATGCTCCATATAGAAACATTCCAGCAAGCTGCCAGGTCCAAACCCAGAATTTTCATATATATTATTAGCTTACTGCTAAACAGAGCCCCACTGTGCTGCCCATTTTCAGAGTATTCTTTATAATATAATTTTTTCTTTCCCCTCTATGCACTGCATCACTTCCACTGTTCACAAATGGGTTCAACTGCACAAAATGCAAGTATTGGATAAGACTTTAATTCAAAATATCCCGTGTTTTGCATTGGGCTATGCATGCATTTGAATATCCCATTATTGAAGAATAAAAAAAAAACAAATGTGGATTATAAAACAACACATTAGATGCAGAGAATTGTGTTTACATTTTTTATCTAATAACTGTTTTATTGTTTTTATGTATGCAGTTACAGTGCTGCAAAAATTTATTTGGCACTTTCCTTTTTTTTGTTTGTCTGTTTTTTTGCATATTAATCACACTTGACAAATACACATAGACAAAGATAACCTGAGTAAATACAAAATCCAGTTTTAAATGATGGTTTCACTAATTAAGGGGGAAATAACCTATACAAATCTACCTGGCCCTGTGTGAAAAAGTAATTGCCCCCTAAACCTAATTGCTGTTTGTGCCACCCCTGACAGCAAGAACTACAATCAAGCATTCGTGATAACTGGGATCGAGTCTTTCGCATTGCTCTGGAATTTTGGCCACCTCTTCTGTGCAGAATTATTTACTTCAGCAACACTGAAGGGTTATTAAGCACGAACAGCCTCAGAAATTTGGACTTGTTATTTTTTTGGTTTTGTTTTTTTTGCCATTCAGAGGTAGACTTGCTGTTTCTGATCATTGTCCTGCTTCATAACCCAAGTGCACTTCAGCTTCAGGGCACAAACTGATGGATGGACTTTCTCCTTCAGGATTTTCTGGTAGAAAGCAGAATTCATGGTTCCATCAATTACAGCAAGACTTCTGAAGCAGCAAAGCATCTCCAGACGATCACACTACCACCACCATGTTTGACTGTTAATGTGATGTAACGAGACTCAAACTTTCTAAAAAGTTCAGCTTTTGTTTCGTCAGTCCACAGAATATTTCCCCAAAAGTCTCGGGCATAATCAAGATGTTTTTTGACAACTGTGAGACGAGCCTTTGTGTTCTTTTTGGTCAGCAGTGGTTTTCTCCTTGGAGCTCTCCCATGGATGCCATTTTTTCTCAGTCTCTTTCTTATTGTTGAATTATGAACTCTGACATTAACTGAGGTAAGTGAGGCCTGCAGTTCTTTAGATGTTGTCCTGTCTCCTCTGCCAATGCAAAGTAAGACACATGCACATTTATTTACTCTGGAGGAGGCTCTAAAACTTTTTGAAAGGAGTCCAAACATTTCTCACTTCTGTCCGATGACAGCAATACAGAGGTGAGATGTTGAGAATATTCAAAACATTTCTGTCGGTAAGTGCTGCCGCTTTTGCAAGTTGTAGCTGCTGTTAGCAGCTGTAAGCCGGCATTAGTGAAACCTTGACTCTAATTTTGTTGGGACACTCAAAACTAACATTAGCTGGCCTAACGTTAGCTTAACAACTAGCTGTTGTTGTTTAGCTGGCTCACTGTAAGCTGTCCGGAGACCTAATTATTGTATGAACGACAACAAGTATATTTATTTGTAAACCAAATCCTGTTTTTTCCTTAACAAGCTAGTTTCTTGCTGCCACTATGTAAGCTTCTTTCTTCCTTTGAATATTATACAGTGAACACCACAGAGACTTGGCCACTATAACGCAGCATTCACTCAGTTTGCAATGATGTGGTGACCAGAGACCATAGAAAACCATGTCACATTCTGCAACTTCAAGCGACAATGGGCAAAATAACTGCTGGCAGGTCCCATGTTAAACTTTTCTTAAGTTCCAGGCAAGTGATTGAAGCAAATGCCAATGAAAGCGAAAGACACTGTTGACATATGACAAAGTGGTAAATAAGTTGGAGGCTTACCAAGGCAACCAACCATCAGTGACAAAGGGATGTGCAACGAGTGCTTCCTTTGTGTTTCCTTTCCTTTACAGTCAGCTCTGTTAATGACTACAGTACAATACTATCTATTGAATGTATTAAAAAAAAAGAGGGGGGGGATGTCCTTCACCTGCAGGACATGTAAATAAAATGGAAATGTCGAGTCAAATTTCTTTGTATAGCACTTTTCAGACACAAAGTAATTCAGAGTGCGTTTCAGAGGGATAGAAGAGAAGCACGGGGGCATTTAAAAACATGCAAAGCATATGTATACTTGTGGAAGCCAGGAGAAAAGAATATTTGCGCTTCTTTTTTTGCATGTAATCCATGCAGTGGAATTCTGTGAATCATCACCTCCTTACCACCCATTCACCCTCCCCTGTCGTCCTCGGCCTGGGCTCACCTCTCCTGCACTGTGTCCTCTGCGGCTGCTTTGCGTCCATTTAAACGCCAAACAAGCAATACCAAACACCCGTAAAGATGGATAGGGTTGCTTATCAGGCTTTTGTTAGCAGTTTGTCTTGTTTGTAAGCAAACATGTGGATAGCTACTGCTAATGACCTTGAGGATGAAAACATTATTTGTCAATGTATATCTCTCATTTCTTTGTGCATATGTGTGGTTGGGCATGCATGGCTCTACCTGTGTTAGTGTTTGAGCGTCGTCAGGGCAGGTACAGCTGTGTAAGATTCTATGTGAGGACTCTGCTGGCATACTTGATGTATCTGACCTCCCCTCATGGCTGGGCTCTGTTGCTGGGGATAAATCATGGGGATCTGTGGCAGGCAAGCCCTACTGTGGTGATTCATGGAGCTGCTTTCATGACCTTCCATTCCGGTACACAGCTGAGCCCACTTCCCTGATGCGCCCAGTCATTCCTGTGACGAGACAACACCATCTCTATAGCTGCATAATGTACTTATGTATTAGCAGGCATGCCCAACAATAAATAAACACAAATGAAGTCTCTGTTGAGGAGATGCAGGGTGCAAATCATAATTTTCTGACATATAGAGAACCTGTTCTATTCAAAAAAGATTTTTTTTTTGTCAGAAACAGAACTTTCCTCTAGCAAGTCCCCTCTTAACTCTTAACTTGTGGTGCAGCTATGTCCACGTTTGTCATTCAAATGCAATTATTTTATGAGATTAGAGCAGTTAAATATGTTTCCTACATGCTCAGGTGCATAATGTGTGGGGAACACCAGGCTGCAGTCCATCTTTTGCTTAGTCTGCGCGCTGTGTCCCAGTTTACCCAGTGCTTTAATGTCCCTCCCCACTTACCTTACAGTGCTTTAGCCATTCTACAAAAGATACACATTTTGGATGGGGAAAAAACAGATGCACAATTATACCACTGTCTTTCACAACACATACTTCACAATGGGGTGGCTGTAGCTCAGGAGGTAGAGGAGGTCACTTACTAATTGGAAGGCTTCGATCCCTGGCTGCATGTCAAAGTAGCCTTGGGCAAGATACTGAACTCCAAGTTGCTCTCCAATGCAACTGTCGGAGTATGAATGTATGTGAATGTTATACAGTATAGAAAGCACTTAAGCTTAGAAAGAAGTGCTTGTATGAATATGGGTGAATATGGCATGTTGTGTAAAGCCATTTGAGTGCTCAACATAGAGTAGAAAAGTGCTATATAGGAACATTACTTGTTTGGCTCAGTTTTATATGATTTGACTATTATGAGAGAAGTGAACAGGCTTAGTTTAAGCTTAGAACAGGAAGAAGAAAAACTTTCCCTCTGCTGCCAAATAAGCTTCATTGCAAATTACTGATAGAGAAAATGTTTCAAGGACCACCTTGTAATCCTAACATCTATTTAGTTTGGCCTTAGTATCACTTGGCTGTGGACTAAGTCAAATATTTCTCCAACAGTATCATTGTATGGCACCAGTGGCTGGCACAGTGGTGCAGTGGTTAGAACTGTTGCAGTGCATTGGTTTAAATGCACCGGCCAGTCTGGCCTTTCTGAGTTTGCATGATCTCCCTGTGCCTATGTGGGCTTTGTACTCCATCTTCCTCCCATGGTCCAAAAACATGCTTCTTAGGTTAACTGGTAAATGGCTGTCTGTCTCTCTGTGTTAATACTCATAGGATAGACTGGTGACTTATACAGGTGTGCCCTGCCTCTTTCCCTGTGGCAACTGGAACAGGTTCCAGCCCCAGTTTTGAATCAGTTAATCCTTTTTTTTTTTTATTATTATTGTTGTTCTGAGAAAACTAACCTATTGGAAAATAATGTAAAATGTTTCAGTATACTTATAATTTTTTTAGGTTTAGATTGCAACACTGCTGTAGACAATATAACAATTAAGTGTTATACCTGGTGTTTTGATATCAATCCATTCTCTTTCACTTGTCCTGTTCAGGGTTGTGAGAGGCCTGGAGCCTATCCCAGCTGTCATAGGGTGAGAGGCAGAGTACACCCTGTATATGTCACCAGCTTAACACAGAGAGATAGATGACCATTTACATCTATGGGCAATTTAGAATCACCAATTAACCTAACCCCACTAACTGCCTGACTTTAGAGTGTATAAGGAAACTGCAGCACCTTGAGAAAACATGCAAACTCCACACAGAAAGACCATGGGCAAGGTGGATTTGAACTCAGGACCTTCTTGCTGTGAGGCAGCAGTGCTAACCACCACTAGACTGTGCTGCCCTTGGCTTTAGGGCCAAACAATGACATTCAAATCACACACACTAGCCAATGGGCCCAAATAAAGTATTTATTATTTTCATTAAGAGTAAATAATCTTCAGAGCTTTAAATCAGGACAATAACTTCTGCTCCCATTTAATGTTTTCACTAAAGAAACGGTTTCATTATTTGTGTTGAACCCTACCATATTCACATTAGCATGCAGTGGAACGAAATTCTGTCCTCAGGTCCCAGTGTTGCTCATGTAATAGTTATGACAGTTTCAAGTAATTTAAAGAAGAATAAATATAAGTATTTATTCGTAGGGCAGCACGGTGGCATGGTGGTTAGCAATGCTACCTCACAGTTAGAATAGCATCAAGAAGATCTGGGTTTGATTCCACCTTGGCCCGGGCCTCTCTTTCTCTGTGTGGAGTTTGCATGTTCTCCCCGTGTCGGCATGGGTTTCCTCCCAATGTCCAAAGACATGCACTTACTGGTGTTAGGTTAACTGGCTACTCTAAATTGCCCATAGGTGTGAGTGTAGATGGTTGCTTATCCATCTGTGTTGGCTGGTGACCTGTACAGGGTGTACCCTGCCTCTTGCCCCATGACAGCTGGGATAGGCTCCAGAGATCTTGGATGTTGTTCCTGGAATCTGCTAGAGCCATACTCCAAGCAGATTCCCGAGTGATCCGATTACCACAGGGTCCACTGTTACCCTCACCTTCCACATCCTTTCTAGCGCTTCTCTGAACCCTTTGTATTTAACAAGCTTCTCGTGTTCTTTCTTCTTGATGTTGCCGTCACTTGGTATCATGATCACTAAGGCCTTCTTCCTTTGTTTGTCCACCACTACGATGTCCGGTTGGTTAGCCAACACAAGTTTGTCTGTTTGTATCTGGAAGTCCCACAGGATCTTAGCTCTGTCATTCTCAACTACCCTTGGGGGCGTATCCCATTTTCTCCTTGAGACTTCCAGGTCATACTCGGCACAGATGTTCCTGTATACTCTGCTGGCCACTTGGTTATGACACTCCATGTATGCCCTGCCTGCTAGCATCTTGCACCCTGCTGTTATGTCCTGGATTGTCTCAGGGGCATCTCTGCACAGCCTGCACCTGGGGTCTTGTCTTGTGTAGTAGACCCCAGCCTCTTTCGATCTTGTGCTCAGAGCTTGTTCCTGTGCTGCCATGATTAGTGCCTCTGTGCTGTCTGTCAGTCCAGCTTTGTCCAGCCATTGGTAGGATTTCTCTTTGTCAGCCAGTTCTTTGATCTGCTGGTGGTGCGCATGCAGAGGCCTGTCCTTCCATGATGGTTCCTGTTCTTGCTCCTCTTCTTTCTCGGGTTTCTGCTGCCTGAGGTACTCACTAAGCACGTGATCCTTTGTGGCCATTTTGCTGGTGTATTCACGGATCTTTGTTGCTTCATCTAGGATAGTGGTTTTGACACTAGTCCTCGGCCTCCTTCCTTACACTTAGCATACAGTCTCAGGGTGATGAATTTGAGGTGAAACCCTCCATGCATGGTAAGGGGCTTTCTTGTCTTGACATCAGTGGCTTCTCTTTCCTCTTTTGGCCAGCTTATTATCCCAGCAGGGTATCTGACAGCTGGTAGGGCGTAGGTGTTGATAGTCCGGATCTTGTTCTTCCCATTCAGCTGACTCAAACTATTTTGTATTATTCTTATTTGTCCCTTTTTCCTACAAACATTTTGCGTCTGTTTTGCTCAGTTGGTTTCTTGTATTTCCGTTCTATAGTATCAGTATCATAGTATTGCAATTGTTTGTGTATTCAACTTGTTTACCTCTTTCACAGGTAACATTAGATGCTCAACCACAGTATCATATGGACGTGACTGGATGCTTCTGTTAAGCTGAAACAAGGGCTATAAGTCTATGTTTGCTTAAATTATTATAAAATTTATACACACAGATGCAACCATCCTGTGTTTTTTTCATCTTGTTGACATATTGCATGTAGCATTCTTTCCATGAGCTGGAATAACTGGAATGTCTTAGGTGATAATATTCCCACCTCTTTCTGCAGTTTGGGTGTCTTCTGTGTAATTTGAAGTTGGCCATGGATGTGAGATAGAGTGCTTGTAGTCTGCATAATAAAGTGATGCTTCAAATGTGACTTAAAGTCTAAAGCACTTTGAATGGTCAGTATAACTAGAAAAGTGTTTTGCAACTGGCATTGCATTACGTGGTTTGATTAGTTAATATTTTGAAAGACGTTGAATGCTTCAGCCTTGGTTCAGCAACCACCCTGCAGTTCACCTGAACAGACTCTATGAGACTTTATTAAAGTTATTTGTTATATGAAAAAAGTTTAGTCAATTGACTAGAACCAGTCAGCAATGAAAAAATAAATATATTCTTCACAGCTCTGTCATTCTGTTCTTTGCAGTCAACTGTGCTAGAATTACCCTTGTTGCTTTGTGGACACGATTCAAAGCTATATTAATTAAATCCTATGGCACTTAATAACATGATCAAGTTAGCTGCATGCAGGTTGAGTCCTTGTGGCATTTCTCTATTCTGCCTTTCAAAGCTTTAATCACTAACTAATTCTTTAGTAGGAGTGTTCAATATTCTTTACTTTATGAAAGGCTTTCAGTGTCCCCACTGTACTGCAAGCACAGTGTAACCTCACTCTCCCATCTCGCCTCCTCCTTGCCTCTCTCTGTGCTTCCTTTGTCCTCCTCCTCCACCCCACTGTGTGAAAGGACAACTGCCCTCCATCACTAAACCGGGACAAGTGCAGTCAGCATCTTGGTCCTGCGGTTATTCTCCAATCCAAGCTCAACTGTGCAGAAGCGACTGAGTATTTTCATAAAAACCCCCACTGTTTGAAAATTGTTAATCAATAGAAACATTCTGTCAAAAGGTCCCCAGCACATGTGTTCATCTGACTGGTAGTTCTCTTTTCTTTGTGAATAAAGCAAACATAGGATAGAATACCATATTCAATAAACAATCTAAATAACAGCTTATTTGTAATTCATGCAATTATACCTCGAAACCTATTTGGTGCCACTTAAAGTCATATAACCATTCATTTGGGAAAAAGTCTTTCCACAGCTAAACAGCTTTCAGCTTTTAGGTCCTGGACAAACAGAGAACTTGGAAAGAACAAAATAGAGCCAAATTTGCTGTGACATAATGGCAAGAATCAATATGACTTTTCCTTTCTAAATGGAAGATAATGGTATCACAATGGAGGCGTGTGGAGCTTGTCTACTCAGCCAGCCCTGATTGATCTGTTACTGCAAGAGTCACTTTGGGACCCGCGAGGTGTCTGGATACATTAGTGTCACACACATGCACACACACATCCACACACACACACACAAGCACACACGTACACACACTGGGTTTACTTTGAAACTTCATTGTCAGATCTTCTTTCACACTCATACATCATCATTATGTATTACTTACCTGAATATTCCATCCTATCTATTCTAGGATTTAATTTCTTTATTCAACAATTGTCTACTTCTGCTTCAATTAATTTGTGATTTCAAGAAGAGCCAGGCAAGCTCCTTTTGAAGTTCTTTCTTTGTTATTGCTTATTCTCAGAATCCAGAATTCTGCCTGAAAGCCACCAAAAAAAGTTTCCTGTCACAGTTAAATGTTTCAGATCATCTAAAAAATGTGAATATTATTCAAAGATAACTACAGTAAATTGACTCTAGCCATCTAGATTTATTTATCCAAACCTTCCTGGTCCTATGTGAAAAGTGTCACCTTTGGTAAATCGTGAATTAACTCTGATTAATCACGTTATTAGCTCGGCTGTTTCAAAGAGAAAGTCACGCTATTGTCACAGCCTCGGCGTCGGTGCTGATGGTGGTGTCTGCACCATAAAAACTATAAAGTTGGCTATAACTCGAGAATGATGTAACCAAGCATGTTCAAATTCACACCATAGATGCATCTACTAAAAATCTCATACGACTTTTAATCTCAGTGACCTTGACCTGAAGGTAAAGGTCAGGGGTCAAGTTCCACAAAAACTTTAATGTTGGCCAGAACTCCAGAACAATGTGACCTAGGATATTCAAGTTTACTCCAGCTACTAAAAATCTCAAACTCTGCAACCTTGACCTTGACCTGATGGTCAGAGGTCACCTTTTCTGAAAATCTTGTAAATGCAGTAACTCCGAAATGGCCTCACCAAGGATTCACACCAGAGATGCATGCTGTTCAGATTAGACCCATCAGATGTCACACACTTCTTCACTGATTTTACTATAACCCTTGACCCATCTCTCCCGCTTCCTCCCTCTTATGAATCAAAAACAGCCATCGCTGGCACTCATTCAGCAGTGCTCTTGTTTGAAAAACTGAATACAGTTTCCTTATCCATACTCAGGCCCAATTATGACCAGACCTGCCAGGCCTCACTTGGTTCAGTTACAAGCAAGAGACTGGGCAAAAATTGCATCTGTGGGGGAGTTCCACGGTGAAAACCAGCGCTGACCAAAAGATCACAAAGGCTCATCTCACATTTGCCAGAAAACATCTTGATGACCCCCCAGAGACTTTTGGGATAATATTCTGGACTGATGAGACTAAAGTTGAACTTTTGGGAAGGTCTGCATCATGTTACATCTGGCATAAAACTAACAACATTTCATGTACAAGACATCATACCCACAGTGGTGCTAGTGTGATGTCTGGGGCTGCTTTGCTGCTTCAGCATCTGGATGTCTTGCTGTAATTGATGGATTTTTCCTTAGCAAATTTAAGTATCATTTACTTGGGTTAATTTTGTCTAATGTTAAAATTTTTTTGATGGTCTAAAACCTGTGTGAAAAATATGCTGTTTTAGATTAATTTATTTAAGCAAAGACCAAATGCCAGCGTCCACACTCACCAACTCCTACTTGAAGGATCATTCCCTCGGTGAAGAGCTGTTTGGTGTCAAATCACTGTGTGAGACTGCAGAGATTTTGAACACATATTACATACTTTCCATAGGTTTCTGTTTTTACAGACTTTGTCTAAGGGAATTAGCCATAGTTCTTAGCCTGTTAATGATTACTAAATGATATTGTAATAAATGTTTCGATCTCAGTGAGCCTATTCAAATACTGCTGTTCAAAGTTGCTGGTGTCCCCAAGATGCACACCTTTAGTGTGTACAAACCTTGGTCCTGTGATGCACATGTCACAGCAACAGTAAGACAGGCCTCATTCCCAACTCAGTGTATCACAACCCCGACCATACTCTTTTCCTAAACCTAAGCAGGTAGGTTCAGTTCCTAAAGCAAAATAAACAGAGGTTAAAAGCAATCAAAAAGTCAAGACAAAATTTAAATGTGATTTTTTTTTGTTGACATTTGTAATTTACACCACTACAACTCCATCTGTCTACTGATGCATAATTTAAAAAATTAGTTATAACTTTTTGACAATAATTATAACTTTTATATATACTTTATATATACACTGCACAGCAGATAAACTAACCCTGAATAAAGCACATTGGTAATCCGAAGCCAGAACTTTGGGTAGTTATTTATCCTAATAGGGCAATGTCACAAAAACTTGCTGCACTTACCAGATGACATCTGTAAGGGATTAAGGATTAGGTCTTAAGATGGACAGTGAGAATGAGTTAGACTTTGCATGCATAATCTATACATTTCCTCACTCTGCAAATCACTTTTGTGCCTGCTAGAGCTCCATTATTTAGCAGAGAAACATGTATTTCCCCAGTGTCAGCTGATTTATCGTCTGATCATCTGAACATGAAGCTATGCTCTGTGACTGCTGAAGTAGCTTCTCCTTTATCTGCCATGTCAATAAGAAGAGACTCGCTGCCCTTGAATTTTTCACTGGATTTTTTGGGTTTTTTGGGGTGGGGGTGGGGGGTGCAGGGACTTTTGCGTTGAGCATGTCTTGTGTGACAAGTTATTCTCATTACCTGCAGAAATCCAATCAAG
Organism: Pterophyllum scalare; assembly: GCA_024447675.2. NCBI lineage: Eukaryota > Metazoa > Chordata > Actinopteri > Cichliformes > Cichlidae > Pterophyllum > Pterophyllum scalare. Next base: position 52,041 of record JAMQGT020012042.1, read on the forward strand.
TGCACATTTTGAGCTGTACCCAGTTATAGCTGCTTGTGTTCTAAGTGCTAAATTGCAGTTTATGACGAATAGGCATATACTGTGCTTTTCTGCCTCAATGAAGCTGCCATTAATAAAGGCCACTTCTCTGTTCCATTCCTCTTTTTTTTTTGCCTTGATTGACATTTTTATTCTCTTTGCAGCTCATATACCAAGCCTTAAGAACAAATTAGGGACATATTTATAGTTTCATAGGAACATGGATTTCTAGGTGTGTTTTGATGTAAGGAGTCTGTTTTATATCACGCTGTGTGGAGGGGAAACTTAATTAAAGCCAGCAAAAGCAGTAAATGAACCTCACTGCAGGCAGCCATGAAAAAATAGAAACTAGATGATATTTTTTTTCTTTTTTAGTGTAAAGCTACTGGATGACTATACACACTTTTGCTGATGACACAGCTGATTGTGGATGTATCACCACCCAAACAGCTTTTCAGTAAGTCCACATGTGTATAAAAAGTGTAGTTAAGTAATAACTGAGTAATAGTTTCCCTTCTTCCGCAGGAAGCATTGGTTCTGGAAAAATATTTCTGTGTCTGCATTATGAGAGCAATTTGGTGTTTGCAGCAGTCATCCATTTTGAATGTTATTAAACCAATGACGATAATAAGCTATCACCATCACTCCTATGTGAGGCACTTGGTGACTGTGGGAAGGGAGAATGCCCTTTAAATGGGAAGAGAGCTTTAGCGCCATAAGAAAAGGTAGACAGAACTAAATGACATAACTTTAAAGACATATAAATGTATAGAGAGAGAAGAGAAGAAGTGAAAAAAGAAATACTCAATGCAACTTGGGACATGCACCACCAGTCTTACCTATATGCAAGGGAAAGTTTAGGCTAACCTGATCCAGCCTAACTATAAGCTTTATCAAAAAGAAAGGTTTTAAACCTATCTTTAAAAGTAGAAATGGTGTCCTTCTCCCAAACCTAAACTGGGAGCTGGCTCCACAGGAGACAAGCCTGATAGCTGAAGGCTCTGCCTCCCATTTTGCTTCTAGAAACTCTTTACGAACTTCAGAAACTGCAAGTAAGCAAGTAAGAATAAGAAAATCATGAATATATAATCCTCCCCAAAAGAGACTCAAATTAGTTACCTTTTATGCTGGAGTCTATTTCTGATCCTCGTTAGCTAACTGATTCCAGACAGGTTTATGATGCTGACGCAGGGGGCAGAAAGGTGTGGCAATGCGTATTCAAGAATGAGCATAGATTTATGCATAAATGTTTTTGCATTAATGTGTGTAATGCGTAAATGGTCATCAGGTAATAGTAACCCTTCCATCTTAGAACACTGAATTTGTTATTATTTCTGCAAATACTCAGATATGAGTCATCTATTCCACTGCAACCATTTAATCAGGTGAGATCAGACTGCTGAGCTAAGCAGGAGATAGAGCTCAGGTCTACAGGCAATTAGAAAAAAGCTAATAATGACAATTTAATCATCCGAATCATGGTGAGTCATATCAAAGCACTAAAATACTGAGACAAAAGCCAAACATTTTATAACAACTATAAAATCAGCTTCAGGGAGGTACAGCTATCTGCTGTGACTGGCTGCAGTGAGGAAAAAGAGACATAAGAAGACGACAATACGATGAGAAACTACAAACAAGGCATAGATGTTCAAGTACTAGAACTGATTGTTGTCAGACTTGGGGGTTATCACCTTTGTATTTTAGAATTTGTGGCATCTTTGGATTTCTTCTAATTTTGGCGCTTTAGCTTACGTATGTCTTGAAGACTGCAATGTTTCTGCATTTGCAGTGCATCCCATTTAATGTTAGTGATTTTCCTTTGGCCACCACAGCCTTTTCATTCTCATCAGAGTACTGATCCTAACATGAGATGAATTCCCCATCAGCAGGAATGTGGAGCAGAGCTGGACTACGACTTTCAGAATGTTAATGACTTTCTGAAACCTCAAATCTTCCTATAAATACCCATTTAGAATTTTTTGGTTCACAACTTACAGGCTTCTCTTTAATCACTTGCCAGTGATTTTGTTTTCAGGGCAGACATATTTGTTTTATGTTATTTTCTCTAATATATGCGTTGATGCAATAATGGATGCTCATATTGGCTCTGTGGTAAACCCTTTCTGACCCTTTTCTGCTCTATATGATATCATTGAGAGTTTCCTGATGAACTGACAGGCTACATCAAAGTCTAGTATAATATAACTGAGGATTATTTTGAACTCTTACTCAGACAAAGCTATTCTAGGAGAGTGTCAGAATAAAGTTATAGCATAGCAGGTCTGCTTTAAGATGCAGGGACCCTTCAACATTCAACCTTTTGCTTTCTCCTCTATAGCCAAGATTTGTATTTACCACATTCCTGTGGCCTTCTGATTGACAGGATGTTGGAAATGAACTAATCTCCTGGCTTCTAAACATCTAAGACAAGTACCGTTAAGCTTTTATTTATTTGTCTTCGTAAGCAGAAGCATGCATTCCTTTATTAATCTTAGGCTTGCTTGAAAAAGTGTCTCTGTTTGGTCTGCCCCTTCATTAATTCACCAACTCAGGTTTGGAAGGAAAGAGTGAAACAAGAGAGAAAGGCTGTTGCTCAGCTCTCCTCACTTCTCGACCACCCTGCGGTACATCAGAGAAAGGGAGGTAAACAACTTTCACCACATAAATATTTAAATATTTCATTAGATGCTGTCTCGTGAGAAGACTAAGGAGAGCTTGGGGATTTAGCTAAAGCAGCAGGCGCAAAGTCAGACCAAGTCAAAGACAAATCCATTTTGTCAATAAGAACAAACAGTGTTTGGAGTTGGAGAATTATATAAACACGTAAATGTATAAATTATGCATGTACATCTATGAATCAGGTATCAATATCTCTTAAAATATGCATGACTGGCTGCTGTACGGCTTCTAAATCTACATGTAGGCATGTAAGCCTTTGTTGTACCCTGGATGTCCTTCAGACAGCAGCACAGCAGCTGGAACGGCAGCCGTGGAGTTGCACTTTCTACAGGCATCATTCTGCCTGTTTTCACCTCAGCCTTCTGTCTCTCTCACAGGTCTAAATGCTCTAATGGTAATGGTACTGCATCTTTGAATTTCTTTTAGTAGCATGTTTGAATATTTCACCTCATGATGTTCCTGATTCGAACCTTTGGCCCTCTGGTCTCTTTCTGTGTGGAGTTTGCATGCTCTCCCTGTGCCTGGATGGGTTCTCTCGGGGTACTCGAGCTTCCTCCCACAGTCCAAAGACGTGCATGTTGGGTCAGTTTGTGATTTTATAAACTGGCCGTTTTGTGGACATGACGACCAGTCGGGACACACCCTGCTTTTCAGTTAGGACTGGACTCCCACACACTAATTTCAATGAGCAGGTAAGAAAATAGATGAATGGACCTCATTAGCATTTAACAAGAACACCACATTTTTTGAAAAGTAGTCCTCCTCTCAAAAATCCTCCTCTAGCATGCTTCTTTCAATGAGACCCCTCCAATTCATTGCTCCACCATTTGGAATGTGGCCCTGCTTACTACAGTATTCCTCAGTAACTCACAGCATTTTTTTTTTAAACTCTCAGCTCTCAAGACATGCTTTCCAAAACAGCTCATACATGCAGCAAACCTAATAACACGTGAAAGGCTGTAACTCTCCTGGAACCCTTCATTCATGTGTCAAAATGAAATGCTCCTTTCACCTTATAAAACCCAACATGTAGCAAAACGCTTACTGTGCAGGGCTGTTATTTTTCTGAGAATAACTGTCCGGTATGATGTTTCAAAAATGCTGATTTCAAGAGTACACGGTTTTACATTCTATGTTGGAAAGAAAATGCATATTTGGACACAACAAGGTAAAAATACAGTCATATAATACAGTAAGCTGTAGTTATAGTAAGAGGACAAAACTCAAAAAGCACAGAACTAATGATACATCATTGAACATCCCGTCACTCTTTTCCCTTTTGCCACAAATTCTCATCAACCACAGACCAAATGAGCTATGTTGTGATATAACAGGTTCTTGCACCCTTCTAGATGACTGTACTTTGAGCCAAAGCACCCGATAAACTGTAAAAATGCAGTCACATTTTTACAACTCTCACAACGAATGGATTACACACTGCATCACAAAGATCCATGCATTTAGCTGTTCTTTTCAAAGCTCCTATTTATAGCTTTAGTGATCTATCAACCCTGTGAGGTGTAAGTCATGATTGACCATGAGAAGTAATTCATATTTCTAACCTACCCTCTACCCTTAAACCCGGTGATGTGGAGAAATAAAAAAACCTTTTGGATAAGTATCAAGTAGAAAATTTTCATTTTATATAAACACTATAACTATAAGAAATTGGCATTCCAGAGGGTTAGGGGTAGGGTTACATGTGATAATTTTTCACATATTATCCAGCAGTGTTCCCAGACATCTATTTATAGCATGTTCACAGTCTTCATCTAGTCCTCTTTGCTCTGTTTCTGTTTACTGTGCATCTGTCTGAGTTGTGTGAATACCATAAAAAGATAATAATTAAAGAGAGAGGAAATTTTTTTTTAGTAATTAGTAAATAGGTTTTGGTTATCAAGGCCAATTATAATGAGTAACCACTACTCTATACATAATTAGATTAAAATCCTGGCCCTAGGCCACAGTCTAAACAGTTCCACAGTAATCAGTTTAGATAACATTTAGCCCATAATCTATCATCCTACCACACAAACACTACTTACTGCTAATTCATGTGCTGATTAAATAGGGCAATTCAAAGTGATGATAAATAACCTGATATTTTGTGTTGTAAAATATGAAGTTAAAAAAAAAACAGGCACAGCAGATTTGTTATTTAAGAAATACAACAATAGGAGGGCTTTGTACTTAAGTACTTGAATTAAAGAAATAACTGGTAACTAGGTAACTACCACAATGGAATTTTTCTTTTTTTCAGTACATTGGCTGTTGTTTCTGTATGTTGATGGAATTCTCAAAGTGAGACCTTCAAAAAGTCACAAAAAGTTACCAGCGTGTCGTTACCATTAAAATAAAAGTTCAATTAGAAGATGGGTGTGGTCTGAGTCAGGAAAATTATGACGGTCAAGGGACAGTGACTTGTAAAATTTCTTATCATGGTCATGTACCTCAGCCGCTCGCATTATCACAAAAAACCCCTCATTTCACCATTCACCCCAGTCCTACAGCAGCTCCGCTGGCTTCCAGTTAAGTTCAGAGTTCAGTTCAAAATCCTCCTGTTCGCATTCAAGGCCATCCATAACATTGCCCCTCCTTATCTAGCCGAACTTCTTCACATCACCTCCTCATCCAGCACCTTCCACTCTTCCTCCTCCATCCACCTTACTGCCTGCCTTGGTACTATGGGGACCAGAGCTTTCTCCCGCTCTGCTCCCCAGCTATGGAACTCTCTCCCATCAGACATTCGCAATATTGACTCTCTTCCTCTCCTTCCCCATTTTAGTTTCTTGTTTGTGCTTTGTTGTGATTTGTCTTTTTTTCACCCCGGAAAGTGTCCTTTAGTGTCAGGAAAGGCGCTTATTAATAAAATGTATTATTATTATTATTATTATTATGTAAAGAACTATTATTATTATTATGTAAAGAACCTAAATACAACTGGATTCCTATCATTGCAGTCCTTGGCAGTGTAAAATTTAGAGGCCATCGACGCAAGTCATCTGAAACTAGACAAACTTCAGTTTGCTTCAAAAGATTCAAAGGTACACAGAGCTGATTAAATCTTAAGCATTGTCAAATATATTGTAAATTTTTGTTCAGCTTTTGCAAAGACCCTTTGATCTTTATGGTGACTTCTATGTCTAAGCAAGCTTCTGGGAGCAATCAGTGTGGAGCCAGAATAAAAAGCAAGACAAATATTTAAACTCTTTAACTGGGAATAAATAAATGAAATAAAAGTTCATCTTTCTGACATATAAAAAAAATTCAGTTGAATATAAAACAAATTTCTGTTAAATTTGTAACTACTACACCTGGCTTTTCTCTGTATTATTATTATTCTCTTGTGTTTAGGTTGTAGCTATTTTGTGTGTGCTTACTGCCAAGTGCTTCTTGATGAGCAGGCAGTCAGAGCAGCAAATTAGAAAGAGGTGCATTCAAGGGCATGGGTACATTCACAAGTGGCTGCTGCTCTGTCACATGTGGATAAAGGATTTTTTTTCTTATCAACAGACACTGTCAGTGAAAAAGTGTCTGACATTCTCACTGCAAGTACAGGTTCTTAAGGATGTGTCCTTCAAGTTGTGTTGATCACGACAGAGCGTGTAATAGACCCGCTGGTCCGTTAGAGGACGTGGGTGTGACGCTTTGTCTGTGCTCGGCGCGAGATGGACATGCGTGCTTAAGTTGCAGTACCAGCAGGGGGCGGTAATTTATTTGAACCCAACTATTCGCTGCCATCTTTGTCTTGATTAGCAGCCATTTCAACAATGTAAATAAATGTTTGCCATCTAGCTTCATCTTACCTGGCATAGAAGGACCCTGGAATGTATTGCGTGCCCTCCTTGGTTGGTAGCAACTTGTTGGCTTTAAATAAATCATCGTCCCCTACTGGTAGTGCAACTCAAGCATATGTTTCCATTACATGCCTAGGGCAGGCAAAACGTGACACCCACATGGTGGATGAGTCTATTACACCCTTTGCCGTGATACTGAGGGATTCTCAGTGTACACGAGCTTATTGTGATTAAAAAATCTTCTTCAGAAATCGATCTCCTGAAGTGAAGCTGAGTATTTGCCTCATACACAGGTTTTACTTGTATTTGGTCAGTATGGAGGCTCCAATTTCAAGTGCAATTAGCATGCTAATCTTATTTTTTATTTTTTAAAGATTTTTCTTTTTCTGCTCTCAGCTTATGCGGGATGGTATCATATGACAACATAAATGGACTAGTTCATATATAGTGCTTCTCTACTCTAACTGAGCACTCAGAGTGATTATACAACATGTTTAAATTCATCTATCCATATGAGCACTTCCATGCGTAAGAATGCTAAGTGCTTATTATCTAACGCTTACTCACATTCACACTCTGCTGCTTGTGTCGTGGAGCAACTTGGGGTTCAGTATCTTGCCCAAGGATACTTTGGCATGCTGTCCAGAGCAGCCAGGAATCAAACCGCCAATCTTCTGATTAGTAGGTGTCCTGCTCTACCTGCACTGAAACCCAGCTACAGCACCTGGTATTCCCAGGGGTCTCCCATTCAAGTACTAACCAGGCCCAACCCTGCTTAGCTTCTGAGATGAGACGAGATCCCGCGGGCAGGTTTAGTTTTATATGTCACAAATTCCTTTGCACATTTTATGTGTTGGTGAACCAACACCAATTTCCCACTTTAGCAATATTAAAATTAATATGAATAGTGCAAACTTCAGAAAGGCCCCAGCCTCAACAGGGAGGTTTGAATGATAAACTCTAATGACCCAAAACATCTGATTTGTGTCCGTCATGCAGCAGATAGAAGTTATAAGAACTGTTATCCGCAGCAACACAAAAAGAAAAAAAAGAAAAAAATATACTTATATATATATATATATATATATATATATACGTACATATATATATATATATATATATATATATATATATATATAAACTAGCAACTGCTAGAAAAGTTCACTTTTGTTTAATGAATCTGTCGTCTCCTCACCAGGTATAGCCGTGCATTTCACTGATAAACTAAAGATAACTTTTCTGAAACTTTCACACTTTACAAACCTATCCAGTGAGCCACACTGGACCATTTGGCAGACAATTTCTGGTGTCTCGGCCAGAATTTGATGGCACTTTTCAAAATAAATCTCAGTATTATCATAATAATCACAATATTGAACTGCCCAGAAGGAAAATACATATTTCCACAAAAAGAGCACAAGAAATTCAGACTCCCTGTTTTTGAAGACAATCATTAGCAACTTGTTCACGTTGTTTCTCTGTTCCTCCTTACTCGTCCCCTGTTTACTGTACATGGGTGCGCTAACCCAGAAAATATTTCTGCATTCAAAGCAAGTCTGTCTCTCTATTTGGTAAAGTCTCAGAGGTCATTGAAAGTGGAGTCTCTTGCACAAATGTAACGAAAAAAATGTATATCACCCCTATATATATATATATATATATATATATATATATATATATATATATATGTATTTATATATATATAGGGGTTGGACAATGAAACTGAAGCACCTGGTTTTAGACCACAGAATGACATATACAAGTCCTGCACACTGGATTTTAAGCCATTCTTCTTGCAGGATAGTGGCCAGGTCACGACGAGATGCTGGTGGAGGAAAACGTTTCCTGACTCGCTCCTCCAAAACACCCCAAAGTGGCTCAATAATATTTAGATCTGGTGACTGTGCAGGCCATGGGAGATGTTGAACTTCACTTTCATGTTCATCAAACCAATCTTTCACCAGTCTTGCTGTGTGTATTGGTGCATTGTCATCCTGATACACGGCACCGCCTTCAGGATACAATGTTTGAACCATTGGATGCACATGGTCCTCCAGAATGGTTCGGTAGTCCTTGGCAGTGATGCGCCCATCTAGCACAAGTATTGGGCCAAGCGAATGCCATGATATGGCAGCCCAAACCATCACTGATCCACCCCCATGCTTCACTCTGGGCATACAACAGTCTGGGTGGTACGCTTTTTTGGGGCTTCTGCACACCGTAACTCTCCCGCATGTGGGGAAAACAGTAAAGATGGACTCATCAGAGAACAATACATGTTTCACATTGTCCACAGCCCAAGATTTGCGCTCCTTGCACCATTGAAACCGACGTTTGGCATTGGCACGAGTGTCCAAAGGTTTGGCTATAGCAGCCCGGCCGTGTATATTGACCCTGTGGAGCTCCCGAAGGACAGTTTTGGTGGAAACAGGAGAGTTGAGGTGCACATTTAATTCTGCCGTGATTTGGACAGCCGTGGTTTGATGTTTCTTGGATACAATCCGGGTTAGCACCCGAACGTCCCTTTCAGACAGCTTCCTCTTGCGTCCACAGTTAATCATGTAGGATGTGGTTCGTCCTTCTTGGTGGTATGCTGACATTACCCTGGATACCGTGACTCTTGATACATCACAAAGACTTGCTGTCTTGGTCACAGATGCACCAGCAAGACGTGCACCAACAATTTGTCCTCTTTTGAACGCTGGTATGTCACCCATAATGTTGTGTGCATTGCAATATTTTGAGCAAAACTGTGCTCTTACCCTGCTAATTAAACCTTCACACTCTGCTCTTACTGGTGCAATGTGCAATTAATGAAGATTGGCCACCAGGCTGGTCCAATTTAGCCATGAAACCCCCCACAATAAAATGACAGGTGTTTCAGTTTCATTCTCCAACCCCTGTATATATATATATATATATATATATATATATATATATATATATATATATATATATATATATATATATATATATATATATTTTTTTTTTTTTTTTGGGATGGATCTTTAGAAATAGACATAGTATAAATATTCCCTGTTAGGAACCAGGGGTGAACTGTGTGGCAATATGTAGTGTCAATATGTATCCTTGTTCTTGTTGATATTGAGCTTTCTATAATAAATGCATGTGTGTCAGACATATGAGTTTCACCACAGAATCCTGTTTGTGTGTTTGCCACAGTAATCTTAAGAACTAAAAAAACAGACAAGAAAAAAAGAGAAGAGAACCATGACAAGTTTAGCTTTAAAAGCCAATTTTAATGAGGAACAACAAGTTTATATTTGGTTTTTAATCCTGGCCCTAGGCCACATCCTAAATGGTGCTACAGTAATATTATGGGATAAAAATTTAGTCTATGATCAGTCTATGTGCACTGTCACCTGCCTCCCCTATGCATTTATGAAGACTAAACACCTCCTATTAGCCTTTATAGCCCATTAATATGTAGATTAATCAGTGATATTTAAAGTCATTAAATGTATTTCTAGAATGCGATTAAATAATAAAGAAAACAGACAACATTTAGAGTAACCATTAAGCTTCCATCTTATGAAAGATTGCTTCCACTTGGTTGCTTCCTCCATCTCAGTCTAAACTTCTGTTGGACACCATGGTGTTTCATCTGTTCCTTCATCTACAGAAAAGACAGAAAAAATAAAACAAAAATGTTCCCAAATAAATAATTATGTAAACCCAGAGGCACAGTGGGAACAATTGTGAGCAGCATGGACATAATGAGCTGATCCTGGTAAAAGAGAGCAGTGTAAGGCAATTACATAAGTCACCATCAATTGTAGCATACACCATGGTGTTGCACTGTCCCCACTGCTGTTCTGCATAGGCCTCAACCCCCATAAGTCAGCTCATCACAAAGAGGGGATACAGATATATATTTAGGAGTGGAGTGACCATAAAGCTACCTCCTGTACATGGATAACATCAAGGTGTACACCAGGAGTGTGTGAGACATCAATGCACTGATCCACATCACCAACATAATTTGGACTGGATAAGTGTGACCAAGGTTGCAAAGTAAGGGAAGGTGATCCAGACTGAAGAGGTGGAGTTGCCCTGGTAGTGCTGGGCAGCATGTTACAGCGCTGATGCCTCTGTTTAGCTTACAGTGGTGCTGAGGCAAATTAATTATAGCTGCACTTGGCCTCTAACATGACTGTACAGAACTGAACACTCATACTTACATTCTTCAAAACAGCTTCCTGCACCAGGGCATCATTCATATCCACAGATCCTTCAGTTTTCAATACAACGTTGAACAGCATCATTCTGGGAACTGATGTGGAGAGAAGTCATGCGTTTTTAGGGCTGCATACACAGCAACTATATCAAATATATTTTTATTAAAAAAAAGAAAGAGTTTAATTAATTTGTATGAATCAAATGATTACCTGAACAGACAAAGGGAAACGTAGGGTAACAACGAATATCATGCCACCCTGCCACTGAAACAACCACACAAAATTCTACTCCAGGACCATTGGGCTCACCTGGAGCCCATTTTCTCAGTGCAGAGTTACTCTGGTCTGACCACGTCCATGAAATTCTGTACAGTCCAATCCACCAGGCTGAATGATCAATCACTTTCATGATCTCCTCCTTCTCTTGCAGACTTCTCATGCTGGTCAAATCAGTGTATGTTCCCCTGCAGTAGCTCTGAGCTGAAGACCAGCTCATAGGAACAGTAACTGGAATGTACTGATTGGTGACCTCTGAAATGATACAGAAGGAGTTCTCTTAGCAATGTAAAATAAACATTAACAAATCACTAGATGAACAATTAAAATAATAATATGGAAATATGAGGACACTAACCATCATAGCAAACTGACTTTTGTAAAAGATTACAATGGTTGTTATATAAGGTCCCATTGATTATCACCACACATTGCTCTACATCTTTGGAGTTGTCTGTTATAAAAGAAAACCATTCTCCAAATCCAGTGGTGCCATCTTTGTAGAGATATGTACCATCTACAGACCACTTCCAGCCACCGGTGTCATCATAGAGCCCTATCCATAAATAGTTGCCAGCATTTTGAGCTAGGTTTTGCACAATTGCCCAGTCCTCTTCAGTTTCTATTGTTGCCAGGTCAGCAAAATTCTGTCTACAGTAACTCTGAGCATCAGTCCAGGTTTTCTGTAATTGTACATAGTAGTATTCCCTGGTGGCTCCCAGTGAAGATGGTGATATTGCTGAAAGAAAATCAGATCATTAATTGTTCAAATAGGCTTATGATATGTCCACCCTTTTTTAATTCAGTAAGTGAACATTATTAATGCACTTACCCAAAAGCAGCAAGATCACAAATCCGGTGTTCTTCATCACTTTTGTGTTGTCGTACTGTGTAAAAATTAGATAATAATAACTAAAAAATGAAGATGAATTAATAAAACCATAAAATATTTTAAACGTGTTAAATGAAGTTTAAGTTTTATGTTATCAGCTCTTACCTTTACTGTGCCTTTTTGTTGTATGACCAGCAATAATGGTGAGCACTGTGATTTCTGCAGCTTAAGAAACCATATGCAAATATTAGGAAAAACAAAAATGCAAAACCTATTTTGATTCTATCACACAGTGCTGTGAAAAAGTATTTGCCCCCTTCCTGACTTCCTTTCTCTCTCACTCTCTTTCTTTTTTTGCATATTTATCACACTTAAACGTTTCAGCTCATTAAACAAATTTTAATATTAGTCAAAGATAACTCGCTTACATACAAAATGCAGTTTTTAAATGATGACTTCATTTATTAAGGGAAAAAAGCTAACCAAACTCACCTGGACCTGTGTCAAAAAGTAATTACTCCCTCTTGATAAACCACAAATTAACTATGATTAGCTCCATTTTTCGAAAAGCGGAGTTCAACTGCACTAGCCACGCCCAGGCCTGATTACCGCCAGACCTGTTGAATCAAGAAATCATTTAAATGGAACCTGTCTGACAAAGTGAAGCAGGCTAAAAGATCTCAAAAAGCAACGCATCATGCCATGATCTAAAGAAATGGCTGAGATCAGTCTGGAAAGGATTACAAAGTAATCTCACAGGCTCTGAGAGTCCAGCAAACCACCGTTATCCACATATGGAGAAAACCTGGAACAGTGGTTAACCCAGGAGCGGCCGGCCTACCAAAATTACTCCAAGAGCGCATCAATGACTCATCTAGGAGGTCAGAAAAGAAGCCAGAACATCACCTAAAGAACTGCCAGGCCTCACTTGTCTTTGTTAATGTCAGAGTTAATGATTCAATAATAAGAAAAATGGCATCCATGGGAGAGTTCCAAGGAGAAAAGCACTGCTGACCAAAAAAGAACATAAAGGCTCGTCTCACATCTGACATAAAACTAACACAGCATTTCATAAAAAGAACACCACACCAACAGTCAAACATGGCAGTGGTAGTGTGATGGTCTGGAGCCGCTTTGCTGCTTCGGGACCACTTGCTGTAACTGATGGAACCATGAATTCTGCTCTCTACCAGAAAATCCTGAGGGAGGATGGTTCATACCCTGAAACCCAAGTTCATTTAGATCATGCTGCAATACAATGATCTGAAGCACCCCCGGCAAATCCACCTCTGAATGGCTTCACAGCACTGTCCCATCCCCAGCACCCCTAATGTAATTAGAATTTATGTTTGCATGTGTGTGCGCGTGCGTGGATTGTCTCATATGTTTTGCTTGTTTCTTTTAAGTTTTTTACTGCCATCCTGCTCCCATGTAACAAAAATATAATTTTGTTACGCTTTTAACATCTAACAATGGCACAATAGTTGAAAATTAACCACTTTACATGTGCATTATCACTGAGGGAACACATAGTTCTATAGATACCATTCTTACAGTAATGACTTATTACTTGTTTAACATTTCAATCCATCCATCCATCCATTTTCTTCCATTTGTAACCCACTATCATATATAGCATAAAAACCACATCATCAGATATTGCTGATGAGACAACAGTGGTGAGGTTGATTAGTAAGAACAATGAGGCCTTGTACAGAGAGGAGTGGTCACAGCTCAGCAGCTGGTGTGCTGAAAACAACCTGTCCCTCAGTGTGGCCAAAACAAAGGAACTAATCATTGATTTCAGGCGATCTCAAGGCAAACACACCCCACTGATCATCAGCAATCTCCCAGTTGAGATTGTCCACAGCACCAAGTTTCTGGAGCGTCCACATCACAGACAACCTCTCATGGACCACGAACACCACACACATCACTAAGAAAGCCCAGCAAAGACTCTATATCCTACCTAAGCTCCGGAAAGCTCACCTCCCCTCCCCCATCCTGACAACCTTCTACAGAGGGACTATAGAGAGCATCCTCAGCAGTGCCATCACAGTATGGTTTGGAAACTGCACCGCTGCTGGAAGGAAGGCCTTGCAGCGGATTGTGAGAACGGCCGAAAAGATCACCAGGACCTCCCTTCCCACCCTCTCTGACGTCTATCACACCCAGTGCCTGCGCAAAGCCACAAGCATTGTTAAGGACACAACACACCCATCCCATGGACTTTTTTCCCTACTGCCATCGGGAAAAAGGTATGCCAGCATAGCGGGCCGCACCTCCAAAATGGCAAAAAGTTTCTTCCCCCAAGCAGTCAGACTGCTGAACAGCAAAACTTTGCACTGAACTGAAATGCACTCCTGCACGTTCCTGTTTTGCTGCTGATCATATATCCTACCTCCACCTCAATGTGTATTGAACTGACAGTTTCTTTTGTTAACTCATGAAACCGGTGCTCTGCTACAAATATATCTATGCCCTGTTTCGTGTTATGTCACACCCTTGTCTGACTCAAGAGTCTCTACCCTGAAGTAGAAACTGCACTTGATGTGAGCACTAAATGTAAATTGTGTTTTGACTATATACCTATATGTAACACCGCTGGATCCATGGTGAAACGTTGTTTCGTCTCACTTTATACAGTGTATATTGTATATTGTTGAAATGACAAATAAACCCACTTGAACTTGAACTTGATTATAGGACAGAAGAAATAAGCATATTTTAGAGGCTTTACTCATGTACAGAAGTTATAACAACAGTTAGTCTATTTTTACAATTACATTACTATTTTGTCATGGCTGAGCTTGCAACCACACAGCTATGAAATCAGTAACCCCACATCAGTTTCTTACTTTTGATACACATGGAAACAAATGACAGCATATAGTCTTTGATCTTATTTAATATACTCATGCTGGTATAAACATAGATTTAGTGCGCATATTCAGTTAAACTTTGCAATTTCAATGCTATTAAATTACTTAAACAGCTTGGAAAATATCATCCTATGCTTTCTTAATTTCTCTTTCTTACACCTGTCCTGTGGGGCCTGTTTTGCTGCTGAAGTCATTTTAGTCAAATGTGAGAAAGATAAACAGAGGAAGCGTTGAATGGACTGTGGGGAAAAGCATGGTGGGCAGATCAGGACATCACCCTACATTTTTAAAGTTGATGTTTTTTAAAAATATTTCAATTACAAGACTGTTCAGTATATACAGAATAAATCTCATTGCTGACCCTTTCAAACTCCAAAGAATTTGTGAAGATGAGAATGAAAGAATATTAATTATATGAATCTTGCAAATCAGGGAAATTAGTTTTTTTTCAAATTTTTAAAGACTATGTGACTTTGATGTGTTTGGCTTTCATAGAATTAATCCAGGAGTAATACAATACAACTTGGTCTCCCAAAAATGTGAATATATTCCATAATGTGCATGAATATAAACATGGAAATATAATTTCAGGATATTTTATGTTATTGAATAGCATTTTTTTCAGTATCACATACAAATCATAATGAGGAGAGGGAAATGACTGACAGAAACTGGAAAACACACATTCTAAACCAGTTGGCGGCCTCTGCTGCTGTAGTGGTAAGATCGTCACGGGTACAATAGGTTGGGGGTTTGAATCCCAGCGAGGGTTAAGTGTCTTATAGGTAGACCCATCCCCAGTGACCCTTTGACACCCAACATCCAGACTGGAGTGAGGGGGAGCCAGGACGATGAGGTGTGATGAAGAAACTGGTGCCAAGCTGTGCTGTGTATATACATGCACAGTTTGTACAGTGGTGTGAAAAAGTGTTTGCCCCCTTCCTCATTTCCTGTTTTTTTGCATGTTTGTCACACTTAAGTGTTTCGGAACATCAAACCAATTTAAACAATAGTCAAGGACAACACAAGTAAACACAAAATGCAATTTGTAAATGAAAGTGTTTATTATTAAAGGTGAAAAAAAATCCAAACCATCATGGCCCTGTGTGAAAAAGTGATTGCCCCCCTTGTTAAAACATACTATAACTGTGGTTTTTCACACCTGAGTTCAATTTCTCTAGCCACACCCAGGCCTGATTATTGCCACACCTGTTCTCAATCAAGACATCACTTAAATAGGAGCTGCCTGACACAGTAAGGTCCACCAGAAGATCCTTAAAAGCTACACATCATGCCGAGATCCAAAGAAATTCAGGAACAATTGAGAAAGAAAGTAATTGAGATATATCAGTCTGGAAAGGGTTATAAAGCCATTTCCAAAGCTTTGGGAATCCAGCGAACCACAGTGAGAGCCATTATCCACAAATGGCGAATACATGGAACAGTGGTGAACCTTCCCAGGAGTGGCCGGCCGCCCAAAATTACCCCAAGAGCGCAGCGACGACTCATCCAAGAGGTCACAAAAGACCCCACAACAACGTCCAAAGAACTGCAGGCCTCACTTGCCTCAGTTAAGGTCAGCGTTCATGCCTCCACCATCAGAAAAAGACTGGGCAAAAATGGCCTGCATGGCAGAGTTCCAAGCAAAAAGAATATTAAAGCTCGTCTCAATTTTTCCAAAACACATCTTGATGATCCCCAAGACTTTTGGGAAAACATTCTGTGGACCGATGAGACAAAAGTGGAACTCTTTGGAAGGTGTGTGTCCCATTACATCTGGCATGAAAGGAACACTGCATTTCAGAAAAAGAACATTATACCAACAGTAAAATATGGTGGTGGTAGTGTGATGGTCTGGGGCTGTTTTGCTGCGTCAGGACCTGGAAGACTTGCTGTGATAAATGGAACTGTGAATTCTGTCTACCAAGAGATCCTGAAGGAGAATGTCCGACCATCTGTTCGTGTACTCAAGCTGAAACGAACTTGGGTTCTGCAGCAGGACAATGATCCTAAACACACCAGCAAGCCCACCACTGAATGGCTGAAGAAAAACAAAATGAAGACTTTGGAGTGGCCTAGCCAAAGTCCTGACCTGAATCCTATTGAGATGTTGTGGTATGACCTTAAAAAGGCCGTTCATGCTCGAAAACCCTCTAATGTAACTGAATTAGGACAATTCTGCAAAGATGAGTGGGCCAAAATTCCTCCAGAACGCTGTAAAAGCCTCATTGCAAGTTATCGCAAACGCTTGGTTGCAGTTGTTGCTGCTAAGGGTGGCCCAACCAGTTATTAGGTTTAGGGGGCAATCACTTTTTCACACAGGGCCATGATGGTTTGGATTTTTTTCACCTTTAATAATAAACACCTTCATTTACAAATTGCATTTTGTGTTTACTTGTGTTGTCCTTGACTATTGTTTAAATTGGTTTGATGTTCCGAAACACTTAAGTGTGACAAACATGCAAAAAAACAGGAAATGAGGAAGGGGGCAAACACTTTTTCACACCACTGTATATATCAAAATATTTTCTCATTTTGGGGGAAACATTTTCTACATCTAACTGTAGAAAAGGGATAATTAATTTTAAAAAATTCTTTGTGTATTCTTAGGTATTTCAAGAACAATTTTAGCTGACAAGGGTAGATTATCATGAACCTGAGAGACTTCCAAAATGTGCACTTCAGAGGCCAAAGCTACTGTTAAAATGTTTTTGGTTTTTTTTTTTAATTAACTTTTTGTCCAAACAGGCTCAACGTAAGGTTGGACCCTATCACAACTGAGATTGCATGAAAGGTGGGCTGTTCCCAAGTGAGATCACCAGTCCATTACACTGCTAACACATACAGTAAAGACACAGCCATTTACACTCACATCCACATCTACAGCCAATTTAGAACCACAGGTTAAACTAATGTGACACACCGTAATGTGTGGTCACATTATGTGGTTTAATTTTGTGGTATTGTGCGAATTTTGTTTGTAATTTTGTTAAATTAGGATCCTAGTTTTCTGATTTCTGTTATAAGATAAATGGAAGGCTATCCCGAGTTACGCCACTAGGGGGGACTTTCGCCCTAGTGAGATGGCTTAGTGTGGCTTCCGCTACAGTAATTTTCCTGTTTTGTTCAGGTTAGTAAGTAATAAAATTGCAAATGTGATCCATATATATTTGGCATACAAAGTAACAGTAACACTTGAGCAATAGCTCATCTGAATGGAATATGTATTTATGTTTATTTTGTGCTTTAAAAAGTAACGTGTTGCTGCTAAGACTAGTGGTGTGCGATAATGCAAGATTTGGTATCGATCCGATACCAACTAAA
The DNA here is from genome assembly GCA_024447675.2 of Pterophyllum scalare. NCBI lineage: Eukaryota > Metazoa > Chordata > Actinopteri > Cichliformes > Cichlidae > Pterophyllum > Pterophyllum scalare. Next base: position 70,051 of record JAMQGT020012042.1, read on the forward strand.
TACAGGACCAGTATCACCGATACAGATACCAATACTAATACTTTTTTAATAATTATGAAGAATTTTCATGAAGTTTAAGTGTTTTGTGATATTTTTTTCCCTTTGGATCATTAATTAGTTAAAAACCAGGATAGAATTGGGCAAAGTTTATAGGTAAATAGAAAATACTTTATCAAAATAAAAGGTTTTGTTCTGAAACATCAGAACAGTAACAAAACAATTTTTCCCATATATTGTGTCTGGAGTTTTTTCTTAAATAAAGTGTACAAAATGATTATTCAAGAACAAATTAAAACTTTTTTCAGGTAGAGTGTTCAGAAAGTGTAATACAAAAATGTAATAAAAAATTATCCCTTCATTCAAATAATTTTCTGGATTTTTTCTTAAATAAACAAGCTGAACAAAATTATCACTCCACAACATTATAATTCATTTATGCTTCCGGCCTCGCCCCCTACTTCCGGCCAGTGATTTGATGTCAAAAATATAAGACAGTTTGGCCCTTTAAGTTACTTTTTTGACATTTTGCTAACTCCTCTTAATTGGAGAGGAAAGTGAAATATTGTATTGCAACAAGCATATATTTCATTGATTTGCATACAGACAAACATTACATTTTGGTTATGTTATTTGAGTTTATATTGGATTATATTCCATATTATTTTGATTTTGGTAATAGATAAAGACTGAGATGTGTTTATAAAGTATTTGGAACACATGAATGTGTAAAAATAAAGACTTTGCAGAAACGGGAGAAGGAAACACACTGCTGTTGTCCATCTGATCATTTTCCTGTTTTTTTCAGGATAAACTATAATCTGTTGGCAGCCCACTGACTAGGGGCCTGTTACACTAACATCCATGTCTTTGGACTCTTGGAAAAAGCCAAAGCATCCAATGAAAACTCACACAGGCACATGGAGAACATACAAACTTCAGAAAGGCCCCAGCCTCAACAGGGACGTTTGAATGATGAACTCTAATGACCCAAAACATCTGATTTGTGTCCGTCATGTAATAGATAGAAGTTATAAGAACTGTTATCCGTGATGCCCAGTCATCTGTGAATCCCAATTTAATCTCACATAATTTATTATCATTTTACCTTCATGTAGTACATTGTTCACTAATAAAACTGTTTATTGAGCTCATAAATCTTTTATAAAGAACACCTTATCACAAGCTGTAACCAAATCATTTTATTTTTATTTTCTTTCCTGGTCTATTTTACATAAATTTTGTTGCCTGTATAACAGCATTGCAGGCTTCCTTTTTTCCATAAGTCATTATTAATATTTATTATCCATGCCCTTTCTCTAAACTTATGGCTACCCTCACCACACTTAAAGATTCCCAGGTGTTCTTCATATCAGCGGTGTCAAACTCATTTAAGTTCATGGACAACATAAAGTCCACTTTGATCTTGGGTGGGCCACACCAATAAAACACTTACATAATAATCTTTCTTTTAAGGTGAATCAGTCAAAATTTGTTCCATCTGTCATGGTATGAAGTGTTGCTGTGTCCTTTTGGGCTAGGGCCTTTTCCACAGGCAGGATCCTCCCAGCAGGGTGGAGTTTTGGTCCCGCTCTTCAGCTGCACACACCTGTTTTCAAGACAGTTCCAGTAGTTAAGGACCAGTGGTGCCACCCAGTCTCCACCACATCATATACTTACCACAGTGGTAATCAGACCTACTTGTACTCCCTCTCTGTAACTCAGTTTTCTGTGCTTACCTGTTGTTTTCCCTCTTTCCAGGATATCATGTCTCACCAGCTGAAGAGCTTTCACATTCCCACTCTCGGTAGTGTCGCCAACACGGATTACTCACCACCTGGACACAATTTGGTCATCACCCTCCTGCCTGCCTGCCTGCTTGCTCTCCGACTCTTGGTAACCTCTGGACCCTCACTCTTCCCCGTGCTCCTTCTGAAACTCAATAAAATCTTTTAACTATAGAGCTGTTTTTGGGTCCTGCATTTTGGGTCTTTTCAGTTGTCGGCTCATGAGTTGTGACACCGTCCCTCCATATAACAGATGCTGAACAACCTTTATACTTTTTGAATAAATAACTCCAATTTCAGCTTTTCACATTTGCATTACAATTCAGAGTCTACAAAAGAACAGAATGTTTGCATGTAAAGTTTAGAAACTGCTAGAAATGATCTTTACATTTCCAGTTTTGTTTAATAGATCTGTCATCACCTCACCAGGTATATCGGTACATTTTATTGATAAACTAAAGATAACTTCACTGTAATTTTGACACTTTGCAAACCTTTTCAGTGAACCACACTAGACCCTTTGGCAGGCAGAGCGCAAACACACACACACACGCGCACACGTACGCACACACATGCCACACACACACACACACACATATACAGTGCCTTGCGAAAGTATTTAAAGTAATTAAAATTTTATATCTTTATGTTTGAAGCCTGAAATGTGGCAAAAGGTTGAAAAGTTCAAGGGGGCCGAATACTTTCGCAAGGCACTGTATATATAAGCAGCTGGAATGGCGTAGTGGTAACATTACGGTCTTTGGAGATGGAGGTCAGGGGTTTGAATCCCAACCAGGGAGTACTTCCAGTAAGGGTCCCCAGGCTACACTCCCCATGCTAACCAAGCCTACCTCGGAATATGAGCGAGAGATACATGACTGAAGCCATATCTGCTCGGACGTCGCCCAGATTAACAATAACATGTTGTGGAACCAGGGCATTCTGATGATAAATGGGCTACTGGAACTAGAAGGTTACATAAGTGGACACGAGATGAGAACCGGGAACTGTTGGAATGCTACTACACATGTAATCCCAGCGATAGGGGTTCTTTAAAACAAGTGGATCAGTGTTCCAACATAAGAAGCAGCTGCTATCACAGGTTGATGAGGTACAACACAAATGCTACGGCAAGGGGGAGCAGTACCCTCCATGGAAACGACAGCTAGAGGCTAAGATCAAGGCAGCACGGAGGGAGGTTAGCCACCTCTCAGAGTTGCATAAGGGTGGGATAAGGAAGAAAGCAGTGCCTGAGAAGTACAAGACTCACAGCCTTGGCTAACCACCTGAAGAGATATACCAGGGAGATAGAAGCCAGGAAAATACTACACATATAATCTGGATGTTTTCCACCGAACCATCCAAGATATACTCTCAGTGGCAGGGGAACCACCAAGGCTGGAGATGGAGCAATACTGGAAGAGCATATGGGGGAAGGATGCGTCACACAACACCAATATTGGCTCAGTGGCTAGTGGATCTAAAAGCAGTTCACAGCAACCTCCCTGAACAGGCTCCAGTAACCATCACAGTGGCAGACATCCAAGAAAGCGTCTTGTCCAAGCTCTGATTCACACCTACTGGCTGAAGAAGCTAGCTGTACTGCATGAGCGCCTGGCAGCACAAATGAACCAGCTGCTAGAGGCTAAGACACACCCAGAATGGCTGACTGAGGGCCGGACAGTCCTGATCGTCAAGGGACCAGTCCCATCCAACTACCGGCCCATAACCTGCCTCAGTACAACATGGAAACTCCTGTCAGGCATCATAGCAGCTAAGATGAGTAGGTATGTGGCACAATACATGAGCGAGGCCCAGAAAGGGCTAGGCAGGGAGACCAGGGGAGCAAAACACCAGCTACTAGTAGATAGAGCAGTCACTCGAGACTCTAAGACCCGACTGACCAACCTGTACACTGCCTGGATTGACTAGAAGAAAGCCTATGACTTGATGCTGCACACATGGATACTGGAATGCCTAGAACTGTATAAGATCAACAGGACCCTAAGATCCTTCATCAAAAACTCAATGGGTATGTGGAGAACAACACTAGAGGCCAACTCCAAGCCCGACGCACAGGTCAACATCAAGTGTGGGATTTACCAAGGAGATGTCCTGTCCCCACTGATGTTCTGCATAGGCCTGAATCCCCTCAGCCAGATCATCAACAAGACTGGCTATGGATACCGACTACGGAATGGAGCAAACATACCAAACATCAGCCACCTCCTGTACATGGAACACAAGCTGTACACTAAGAGTGAACGAGATATCGATTCACTAATCCATACCACCAGGATCTACAGCAATGACATCGGAATGTCATTCAGACTGGAGAACTGAGGGGATTACACTACCAGAAGGTAACATTACAGTCACTGAGGACAGCTACAAGTACCTTGGAATCCCACAAGCAAATGGGAACCATGAAGAGGCCACTAGGAAAGCTGCAACCTCCAAGTACCTGCAGAGAGTAAGGCAAGTCCTGAAGAGTCAGCTGAATGGGAAGAACAAGATCCAGGCTATCAACACCTAAGCCCTGCCAGTTGTCAGATACCCTGCTGGGATAATAAGCTGGCCAAAGGAGGAAATAGAAGCCACTGATGTTAAGACAAGAAAGCTCCTTACCATACATGTAGGGTTTCACCCCAAATCCAGCACCCTGAGACTGTACGCTAAGCGGAAGGAAGGTGGCCGAGGACTAGTGAGTGTCAGAACCACTGTCCTAGATGAGACAACAAAGATCCATGAATTCATCAGGAAGATGGCCACAATGGATTATGTGCTTAGTGAGTATCTCAGGCAGCAGAAACCCGAGAAAGAAGAGGAGGAAGAACAGGAACCATCATGGAAGGACAGGCCTCTGCACGGCATGTACTACTGGCAGATAGAAGAAGAGGCTGACAAAGAGAAATCCTACGAATGGCTGGACAAAGCTGGACTGACAGACAGCACAGAGGCACTAATCATGGCAGCACAAGAGCAAGCTCTGAGCAGAAGATCGATAGAGGCTGGGGCCTACCACACCAGGCAAGATCCCAGGTGCAGGCTGTGCAGAGACACCCCTGAGACAATCCAGGACATAACAGCAGGGTGCAAGATGCTAGCAGGCAGGGCATACATGGAACACTATAACCAAGTGGATGACATAGTATACAGGAACATCTGTGCCGAGTATGACCTGGAAGTCTCGAGGTCTAAATGAATTAGGCAAGATCGGAAGGAAGTTAGTCAGCTAACAGAGATGCAGAAGGGAGCCATGAAAGACAGATCCTGGATGAATGTGAGACAGAACAAGATGTCCATAACTGAGGCTCTAGAAACTGCCAAACAAATGATCACAGCTCTGTCCACTAGGCTGAAGAGATATACCAGAGAAACTAAGGCCAATAGAATAAATGGCCAAAAACTCATCCAGAGTGTACTCTCAGCTGTAAGGGAAAAACAGCACGAGGGCATACCTACCGAGAACTGAGACTGAACAACATAAGAAGAAGATATGGGAGAGAGAGGTGTCACACAATACCGACGTGAAGTGGCTGTGGACCTAAGAGAGACCACAGCAAACTGCCAGAGCAAGAACCAGTCACCATCACAAAGTCAGACATCCAACATGTCCAACATCCAATAATCCATCTCTGGAATGAAGATGAAATATATCAGGAATGGAGTGACCATTGGCCATCTCCTGTACACATGAAGCTGTATGCCAGGAGTATGAGACAACAAATCAATGATCCACCTCACCATGATCTACAGTGAGGACATCAGGATGTAATTTGGACTGGATAAATGTGGCCAAAAGGTTGCAAAGACAGGGACGGTGATCTGGACTGAAGGGGTGGAGTAGCAGTCCTAGGAACTGCTAAGATGCTGCATAGAACTCTCAAACTCCCAAACATTAAGATCTCTGTAGCCTGCTATTCTTCTGTGCTTGATGTGAGGGTATATATACAGTCATGGCCGAAAATGTTGGCACACCTGAAAATTTTCCAGAAAATGGACTATTACATATCTTTTGTTATGCACATGTATATTTCCTTTGTGTGTATTGGAACAACACAAAACAGAGAAAAAAAAGCCAAAATTCATGTAATTCTAAGCAAAACTCCAAAAATGGGCCAACAAAATTACTGGCACCCTCAACTTAATATTTGGTTGCACACCCTTTGGACAAAATAACTGAAAGCAACAGCTTCCTATAACCATATAACCGTCACCGAAAGCAGTGACACAAGGTTCTTTTCCAGCACCATTGGGCTCACCTGGAGCCCATTTTCTCCAGTGTAGAGTTACTCTGGTCAGACCATATCCATGAATTTCTGTACAGTCCAATCCACCACAATGACTGATCAATCACTTTCATGATCTCCTCCTTCTCTTGCAGACTTCTCATGCTGGTCAAATCGGTGTATGTTCCCCTGCAGTAGCTCTGAGCTGAAGACCAGCTCATAGGAACAGTAACTGGAATGTACTGATTGGTGACCTCTGAAATGATACAGAAGGGGTTCTCTTAGCAATGTAAAATAAACATTAACAAATCACTAGTTTAACAATTAAAACAATAATATGGAAAAATGGCGGTCACTAACCATCATAGCAAACTGACTTTTGTAAACGATCACATTGGATGTCATTTAAGGTCCCGCTGTGTTATCACTACACATTGCTCTACACCCCCGTAGTTGTCTGCTATGAAAGAAAACCATTGCCCAAATCCAGTGGTGCCGTCTTTAGAGGTATGTATTGTCTACAGACCACTTCCAGCCGTTGATGTCATCATAGAGCCCTATCCATAAATATTTGCCCGCACTTTGAGCTAGGTTTTGCACAATTGCCCAGTCCTCTTCAGTTTCTATTGTTGCCAGGTCAGCAAATTCTGTCTACAGTAACTCTGAGCGTCAGTACAGGTTTTCTCTAATTGTACATAATAGTATCCCCTGGTCGCTCTCAGTGAAGATGGTGATAGAGCTAAAAGAAAATCAGATCATTAATTGTTTAAATAGGCTTATAATACATCCACCATTTTATAATTTAGTAAGTGAAAATTAATAATACACTTACCCAAAAGCAGCAAGATCATAAATCCGGTGTTCTTCATCACTTTTTTTTTGTGTTGTTGTACTGTGTAAAACTAAGATAATAACTAGAAAATTAAATGAATTTATAAAACCATAAAACTTTTTAAAAACATGATAAACTAAGTTTAAGTTTTATGTTATCAGCTTTTACCTTTACTGTGTCTTTTTGTAACTGTATCACCGGTAATATTAGTGATGATATTAGTGTGATTCCTGCAGCTTAAAAGACCATATGCAAATATCAGCAAAGTCAAAATGCAAAACCTCACCAATTGCTGCATCTGTAACAAAATACAAACCCCCCCCCCAACAAACTGTACCTAACAGAGAAGAATACAACAAACACATGCTCTTGTTTTGTTGCTTGTATGTGCATGCCTGTGCGTGCCTGTGTGTGTGTGTGTGTGTGTGTGCAGTTGTCATGTACTTGGTAAAATGGGTGAGAAGCCGCAACAAGGACCCCCGGAGCCAGAGATAGAGAGAGCTAGACTCAAGAAAACCCAGTCCGTGCACAGCCCCCCATGAACACTGAAGACCCGAGACCACACATCTCTATGACAACCGTGTGCCCAACCCCAGAGAAGGAGGAGGGTGGTCCCAGCTGGGGTTCCCATGGCCAAAGAGCAAGACTCCCAGAGAACCAGTGACGAAGGGGCAGCCACCCCGGCCAGAGGCAGGTCATCCCCACACGAGCCAAGGGAGGGTCCCCAGAGAACCGCCCGACACTGAGCAGAGACCCCCCACCCACCCACACCCACACACACCCACATACACCCACATACACCCACACACACCCACATACACCCACATTCACACCCACACACACACGCAGAAGTGGCCCATGCCCACCCAAACCACGAACCCCAACTGAGCAGGCCAACAAATACCCAGCCTCGTGCCTGCCCATCCATCCATCCTTAAACCACTCTAAAATATATTATAGTTTATAATAGTTACTTCTGTGAAGTCTATTTTTATAATTGCATTACCATTTTGTTATTGCTGCACTTGCAACCACACAGCTATGAAATCAATAACCCCACATCAGTTTTCCAACTTTTGATACACACGAAGACGAATGACAGCACATAGTCTTTGATCTTTTTTAATATACTCGTGTTTATCTGGCATTTAAACATAGATTTCTTCTATTTGCAGTGCACACATTCAGTCAACTTTTAAAATTTCAATGCTCCTAAATTACTTACATAGCTTGTAATATATCATCCTATACTTTCTTAATTTCTCTTTCTTTCACCGGTCCTGTGGGACCCATTTGGCTGCTGAAGTCATTTTAGTCAAATGTGAGAAAGATAAACAGAAAAAATAATGAATGGACTGTGGGGAAAAGCATGGTGGGCAGATCAGGACATGACACTACAATTTTAAAGTTGATGTCTTATTAAAACATTTCAATTACAAGACTGTTCAGTATATACAGAATAAATCTCATTGCTGACCCTTTCAAACTCCAAAGAATTTGTGAAGATGAGAATGAAAGAATATTAATTATATGAATCTTGCACATCAGGGAAATTAGCTTGCAAATAATGGCTGAACCTCTTTTCATTTTCAAAGTCATTGTGACCTTGATGTGTTTTGCTTTCAAAGGAATAACCCAGTAGTATTTGCAAGTCCAATATGGTCTCCTCAAAAAAAAATATGCATCACCAATAATGTTGGTGAATATAAACATGGAAAGTTAATTGCAGGATATTTAATGTTAATGAAAAACAAAAAATTTTTTCAGTATCACATACAAGTCAGAATGAGGAGAATGAGATGGTGGTCAGAAATTGGAAATCACACATCCTTTATGTTGTTAAATTTAAACAGCGGAAATATTTTGGATTAGTAGTGATTATTTTATTCAAACACATAATTTAAAAAACTTCACAATGACATCCTTTTTTAAAAAATTTAACCAAGCTCACATTTTTTTTAAAAAAAAACTTTGGATAAGCCTGTAAAACAAACTTTAAAAAAAATGACACCTGCTTTTGTCATTGATTCATATAGTGTTGCGTATAGAAATATTTTACTTGCAGCAAAATTTGTATTTGCAACATTCCAAAGAACTTGGACATGCTTGTTTGCCTGCATTCAAATTCAACTGTTTGCGTTTTTTTTTTTTGTCTGCATGTCAAGGTTTATTTTGCAAGCCCGGGAAGACATCAGAAGGAAATTGGATTCTGACTTGTCCTTGGTACAGTAAGTTATGCATGAATAAGAAAAGAATAAAAAGAATTGATCCCTAAAATGCTCAAGCAGGGCCATAGTGCAGCAAGCATGCTTTCCATATAGAACATATCCATTTTTAGTGTAGGTTAGCTAAAAGTTATGCAAATAAGAATCATTTCTGTGCTTGGAAGATACTGTGAGCCAAGAAAGGCTTACGGATTTACCCGCATCAGCTCCCCGCCAATTGGTTCTGGTGGCTAAAGCTTCTTAAACTAAATTACTAGAGAATCAAACCATCCCCAGTCTTTGATTCAGTATATGATAAATGATTGATTACGGTCATTAGTGAGATAGAACACTAAGCTCTCCCCTGCACTCCAAACTAATTGTGGCCTGCAAGGCTTGAAGTTCTCAGTAATCTGACTCAGGTAATTATGCTGCACTTTCATTTTACTACTGGGGTCTTGCATGAGTCTTACAGCCACACGCTGAAATGACCTGGCATTACTGCTAATCTGTTCTCCAAAGCCAGCTCTCTTGCTCTCTCTCCTCTAATAACATTCATTACTTATCCTCCCCTCACACTATCAGCTGAGGAGTGATTCACTTTGAGGGTATTAGCCCAAAAAAGTGAAGACTGGAGGACACAAGTCATCATTTGGGTACCACAATTAGAACAATCTAAATTCAAAGAGAAGGACAAGATGGATCTGACTCACAGGACAAATCTCCTGCAACTATCAGAGAATGTCTTATAAATACTGGGGATTATCTCTAAGAAGGCAAAAGGGCAGTGTACATAACAAGTTATGTGAAGATCACATTGAGCGGGATGATCAAACGATCGATCTCAGAGGAAAGTCTTTTGCAATAATACTAATTCGCTTTACAACTCAGTCATATGATCCAGTTTACAAGAAATGAAACCCAGCTCAGATTGGGAATCTGCAGAAGAAAGATGGTGATTGTACCACCAACATCAACAGCCACAACAGGAAGCATGAACCACTCATGTATTTGCACTGTCACAGGCAGACAGTACAAGTTCACAACAGCTTCAGTGGTGTGGTGGCAAGCATATTTTCATTACTGCAGAAAACATGCACTGTAGGTACGTTTACTCACAAATTAGCATGTCATATGTTCAACAGCTCTGGTGGGATGAGCCAGAGGGATTTATCATGTCACCACTCTGAATGAGCTGTTAATGAAGCTGTAATATTGTGCTGTCAATATTCTGAATTAGTTTTAATCAGATTTGGTGAGTCTGTAGAAGTGGTTTGTAGATCCTGGTGACCATTGAAGTTAAAGTTATGGCTCTATACCCCTTAATTCAGATGGGAGCTTCAAAGTAACTGTCAAAAGAATTGCCCAAAGTCACAGCTAAGATTACTGTGCAGGGACAATACACTCTTCTAGAAGGACTACTGGAAATCAGTGGGATTAAAATCAACATTATTTACTTGTATTATTTTCAGTTTGTTTTGGGAAAAAAACAAACCAAAGCACACAGTTCGGTGTGCTGTGCGCAAATGTCCAAGATTGCACCACAGCAGAGGTTACCATTTACTACCAAAGGATACCAAAGCTGAAACAACATCTGCATTTTAATGACAGTGTAGTTCTGTTGACTTGAGTCAAAAGGCCAGGGGTGGGCAAACTTTTTGGCTCTGGGGCCACTTTGACTTTTTGAAATTTAACAGACGGGCCAGGCCAGCTTCAGATTTCAAGTTTAAATATTGTAGATACAAATTAATCTGGGGTAGTAGGGGCCTTTGAATCATTTCAAAAACTCAGGAACCTTATCTGTGCTTTGACCAAAACATCTCCAAAACTAAATGTAGTTCTTCTAACATCGCCCCTGGCACTACAGAAGACTTTTGATGGCCCAGAAAGCTTCAGACAAGGGTTGCAGCTAATTGGTTACATCTTATACAGTGAATATACTATGATTGTAGCCACTGTAAATCCTGAAGCTAACTGTTTCTGCTTTTGCCACCAGACATCACAGGGCAGATCAGACTATGAAATTCAGAGACAAGCAATAAGGGATAACGACTGTGGTTAACAAGTGATTATACAATGAGCGAGGGTAAGCATCATTGCAACCACAGGAGCCATGACCCCATGCCATTAAAAAAGAATGCAAATTTAAGGCACTTTTGCACTGGCTTCACTTTTCGGATCCAGAAGTTACATCCCTTGTTTGGATACGTGAACGTGTGAGTCTGTGACACACTTTCATTCAAGTGTGGAAGCCCTGTGGGCCACTACAAGAAGCAGTAGAATTATAGGCTGTATATATATATATATATATATATATATATATATATATATATATATATATATATATATATATAGTTGAACTTCCAAACTAGCTTACAGCACCTATTGGAGTGAGAGAATACAAGTGAATCTACTAGATCAGACATAGTGCCAAAAAAAGTAGGTCCTTGATTCTTTAGAGTCTGGTGTTTTCTTTTTCAAATGCAATTACTTTTCATAATCCTCAAGGTTCTTGTGCATCCTTCTTTGTATCCTTCTTTCCATGATATGCAAATAGGAGTTTTGGTTAGTACCTAAAAATTCGTTCTGTAAAATTAGCAAAATTTGATCAAACGGGAGCACCTGGCACTACAACTCTCTAAGAATGGATGGACGATCTCTTTGGACTAATGATGAAAATGTGGTTAGCAAAATTACTGCCATGTACCCTAGGAAAAGAAGTCAATTTTTTATGTTGACTCTTGCCTCACTAAATGAGGGTTAGTGAAAATCCTCACACTACAATCATGCTACTTCATCATTATGAATGAAATGGTGTGTAATTCAGTTCAAATTTGCATGCCCACCACCACCCCCGATCACTAGCTATGCAAACAGATGTTTTCAGCAATCTCTCTTTTATGACATCAATGCAATTACCCCCACACCAAATCATCTCTTACATCTGACATCCTACAGATATCAGAGCGCCTGCAGCATCACACATTCTATTCATGACAATCTTGGTCATTTGTTTATGTGCAGATTTGTCAGTGGCTGTAGCTCCATTATTACAGATTGTCACAAGCAAGCAAAGAACTATACATCATTTGCTATATTGTTATGAATTATGCATTAGTCTCCCAAATGAGACTGTGCTTGTGTTGGGTGGTCTCACAAGTTGGATGATGAGTGGACTGAAGTCGCCTCCATTCTGTGGTAATCATCGATTGTGATGTTGTTGCTTTGCTCTAGGACATGTGGGAAGATGACTAGCACAGGCATGCAAATCACTGATAAACCTTCAAGAGAACTGTGGTCACATTTGGTTGGCTTTAGTCATTTTAGACTTTCAGTTCTGAGCTATTTATTCCCTCAATAACTCAATATGGATACAAAAAAATCTAAATATTCACATGTGTAATTGTCACCCATTCAGTCCAGTAATGCATAAATTATGCCATTCGGTTATATGTTATAAAAATAAGAGGGAAAAAAAGGGGGAATGCAATGAAGTGAATATATTTTATTAATGTTATTCAAATTTATAATTACATAGTCACAGGACAGGAACACATGCCAGATACTTGTGCCACTTCTGTAGGATCAGGTTTTACCTCATGCTGTCATGGCTCGTGCTGGTGTGTTGGGACTCTGGGTTCAGCGTGGGTTGGGTTAGTTTCTAATTTTGTTCCTGTGCAGCAACCTGGTGAAATTGTGCTTTATTAAGCTCATCAAGTTCCTGTATTTGAGGACCTGTGGAAACCTTCACTCTTCGCCAGAGAGTCAACTACCGTTCAGTGGTAACTAGACTTGCCTTGTGATCCCTTTGATTATTTTACCTGTTCCAGTGAACGTCCTCCTGCCCAAAGAGTAAATTAACCTTTTGCATCACTTACCTCTTCTTCAGGAAACAGATCTCCTGTCCACTGCCAGTATTCACCTGCCTGCCCTCTCGAAAGCCCAGTCAGTGTCGACTCCTCACAAGACCCTCACACTCTAACAAGTATGCCTCACCCTTCTTCCAGTAATTACTTGGAACCCACCTCTCCTTCTCCATAGTGATCTTCTTGCAGACCCAGACCCAATGCCCCAAAGCTCCAGAGAGTGCTAGCCCCCTAGTCTTTCTCTGTTCTAGTGCTCCTAGTGAATTATTTAAGCTTCCTGTTTTTAACCGCACCCGGATATCTAAAATTATTCAGTAACTTGAAGTTTGCTTTATTGTATTTAGGTGTCATTTAGGTTGTGTCTGTAAACAAAGCTTCATTTTATTGAGCACTTGGCTCTTCCATGTCTGTGAGTCCTCCTCTTGGGTTTAGCCTGATGCCACAAAGCACATGCTACCAGTAGTGACACTGAGCTTAGCCAAATGTCAAACTACTGCAACAACAGTCAAAAAAGATGAGGAGAGAAAAAAATATCAGTGGCCTCCACCTGTAAAATCATTCCTGTTTTGGGGGTATACAGAAAAGATAGCAGCAGCAGCAAGCTGAAAAATGTTATTTATAAATAATGTAGCCTGCCCATATAATTGCTGCCTTCCATATTCAACACGTCATGTTTAGCAAGTCAGTCAGCCCAACGTAACAAATTTGCATATTGAGAGCTAATTAAAATGCAGGATAACAAGGAAGCTTATTATTAATAGGCCAAGTTGATTGGTTGCTTTTATGGCAATAAAGATTACAGACTATGAGGTGTGAAGGGATACCATCTAAGTAACCTCCATTTGCTGATGAAGGCTGTGAAATGCATTTGAAGCTGGGGTAATAGGTGGATGTGTGATTTTAATTGTCCTGTCACAAATTTCCAGAATCCATCCATCCATCCATTCTCTTCCATTTATCCTGTTCAGGGTTGCGGGGGGTGGTTGGAGCCAATCCCAGCTGTCATAGGGCGAGAGGCAGGGTACACCCTGTACAGGTCGACATGTTAAGCTAAAATTTAAAACAATTAAGCTTATGAACATTTTTTCCCAAATGGAGGAGATTGGACAAATGAACCAACAGTTCAGTTCTATGCTGATAAGTCTTTTGCAATATTAACATCTGTTTGTAACTCAGGATCTTGCCCTCGGCTGCTGTTGGTTCACTGCTCCTTGTCTGTGTCTCATCACACTTACCTGTATTGAAAGCCGTAAAAAACTCAGGCTTAGTGCTCTGCATTTGCAAAGCAACAGATAGTGCTGATATTAATTAATCTATTATCCATTCAGTTCATTAATTTTAATGTATTTTATATGCAGCACATTGAACTGATATTTCTTACTCTAATTTTGACTTACACTATAAACTTCTGTTTTCTTTTCAATCTAAAATGTAAACAGAAGCTTCTAAACAACTGGATTTCATATAGAATCAGTGTAGCATTTGTGCCCCGTCTGTGTGTGTGTGTGTGTGTGTGTGTGTGTGCGCAATAAATCTAATTCATATATATTGTTTGTGCTGGTATCCCACCTGTCCTCTCAGCAGTGCTAGCCTCCTCACAGTTAATTTCTTTGCCATCATCACTCTCAGCGGGGGATTGCTTATTTGCTGCTCAGAGGCGACAAAACTATTTAGTGAGAGAGCTATTTCATTGCACACACAGGTCATGCTTTAAAATTCCTCTTAAGATTTTTTTTAATCTTCAAATAACAGTGTCTTATTGGGCTGTATAAATTATGGGCTATTTGACTGACTATTTTGTTGTTAACCTGTTGCTAATGTGATACTCATTTTTGTGTGCATCTTTTGTCCTCTTGAAAAAGTGCCTACAGTGGGATGACTAAAGCTGTTTCTGCTGGACCAGCTTTAATTATTTGGAAAGAGAAAATCCCCTCAGCTGGTAGCATCCATCCAATGTACTGCCATCCAACATGGGACCAACAGCTAAGCATCCCAGTGGGAATGCTCCCAGAGGTCCAGATTGGCTACTCAACCACCCATAGTGATTATAGCTAAAGCCACATTCAGCCATACTCATAAAGGGCTTTTTTTCCCTATTATTAATTAAAGTGTTTTTCCATCACACAAACTGTGTAGGCCCATTCTGAGGTTTAGTGTGTTGTCCAAGGACACTTAGACATGGACACTGGAGGACTCAAGGGATTGAGCCACTAAACTTCCTATTAGTGGGTGAGACGCTCTACCTCCTAAACCACAGGGGAACGATCTCGAATAAATCCCTATAGCCACGCAATTGTAACACTTTAATTTTCAGTTCAAGTTTCTACTCCGTGTTAAATTAAACCTGCAATCACAAGCTCTGGATAATACATTTGAGGTCACAAATAACAGCACTGAAGCATTGAATGTCATGGCTAGCATGACATTTGGTGATATAATGGCTCATTAGGGAGTCCATTGATTTGGGGTATTGATGAATTGATTTCCTCAGACTCATTGAAAATAATTGTAATGGACTAAATGTAAATGAATAGCTAACAACTCACAGAATTTTCATGATGCTATTGATCAAGTTGGTAAAACTGTAAAAAAGGGCACCACAAATCACTGATGACTGACACTTAAAAATTCACCTTACTACATATTTCCTCAGGATGCATGACAACAATGTCTCCATTTTACTAGTGTGTTAATAAATCCCGACAATGCTGCACTGACACAGCTCAATGCAATTCAGCCATTATTTTTTTTATTATTATTTGACACATGCACCATATGTACAATATGTGTGCCTTTCTTCTTTGCCTCCTGTAGCAATCCTGACCAAAAACCTAAAATCCTCTCACGCCTTTACAGACCACAGCGACAGATTTAATCATCACTTATCTTCTCCTGCTGCAAGGGCTGGTATGACACTTCATTCACTTCTTTCCAAAGGTGATGAAATTATTTGACAGTGTCTTCAGTGCTCTCAGAAAATCAGCTTTCAGAAACTCTTCTCTGTCCTGGTTCATGTTTTCATTTCACTGGATTCTCAGTTTTTAGTTGGAGTGTGACCAAGAAGCCCACAGAGATATTCAAGTGACATGACTTCATTTTCTGGTACCAGATTTTTGTCCTTATCGCAGGAAAATCATTTCTTACTTGATGAAAAAGTTAGCTAAATCAACAAAAGAGATAAAAGCAACCAAGTATGTCAAACTACTTGTGTAGTTGTGTAAGACCCGTGACATATGTTACTCATTCTGATCCCAGAGTTTGTTAAGCATTCTCAGAGTTTACTGATTTTGTTCATAGTTTTGCTTTAAATGTTTAGAATAGCCTTGTTTAATGGACACATATATAGGTGAAGGTGTCTCTTGTTGCTCGTGCGGAGCTGTGAGGTGGATTAGTTTTAACCTTATAGCTAATACGATGTTCCTGTTAGATAGATTGGACAGAGAAGAGTTTCAGTTGGGGAAGCTCCTCGTTCTCAGCGGGTTAATGTTTAGTGTATATATGTTTGTGTTCTGTCTTTTTACTTGATGGTCATTTATAATAATTACAGAGTATATAGAAACTGGATAGTTGTCCAAAAACAAAATAAGCAACATATATGGTTAACACAATCGACAAGAATAAAATCAGTTTGGTTAGCTGGAAAGGTCTTGGAATTCCTGTAAAACGGGCTATAGTAATAGCTCATCTTAGGTCATTACAGTCAGATGTAGTCTTCCTGCAGGCAACTCATGCCAGTCGCAAAGTTCAGTCCATTCTCCGTGCTAATTGGCTTGGTCAGGAATATAAGGCTAATTCTGTAGCTAAAGCAAGAGGGGTGGCCATTTTGTTCAGAAAGAATTTTCCCATAATAAAGTTATAGTAGACCCGGAAAGGAGATACTTAATTATTGCAGGTCTCTTGAACTCCCTACCCATCACCCTTGTAAATATATATGACCCTAATTTTGACTGTCCTGAGTCATTTCAGAAGACACCTGAACTATTACCAGATGTAGATATGTCTAATATTATAATAGCAGGGAATATGAGCATTGTACTACCTACCCATTTGGATAGGAGCTCATCAGTTCACACCCAGCAGTCTAAATCTAGTCATGTTGTGAAAAGCTCCTTGAAAAATATGAACATGGTAGATACCTGGAGATTGTTTTCTCCTTTGCAGGGCTTATTCTTTTTTTTCCCCGGTACATGGGTCATACTCCCGCATTGATTATATTTTTTGGATACTAAACTTACTCCAATCATGAAGGATGTGACCTATCATCCTATTTTACTTTCTGATCATGATCCTGTATCCATAGATTTGGATTTTTGGGATTTTGTTGGTGTGCGGGGAAACTGGTGCTTTGATCCTACTTTGTTAAAAGATGAATCATTTCATAAGAAATTGGAGAAACATATCTTGGATTATATTGATGATGATGATAAGGGTGACATTAATGACGCTATTTTGTGGGAGAGTATGAAAGCAGTAATTTGAGGCCAAATTATTTCTTTTACTGCATCTAGGCACAAGTCTCGCGACCTGGCTATAAAGGACCTGGAAGCAAATTTGCAGTGGCTGAAATATACTTACCAACTTTCTCCATCCAAAGAACTATTGGCCAAAATCAGCAAAATAAAGTGTGAATACAACTCTCTGCTTGGCAGACAGGTCTGCCTTCAAATTACGAAGTGCAGGCAGAACTTCTTTGAACTAGGTGATAAACCTCACAAATTGCTCGCAAGATTGCTTAGAAAAACAAGAGCATCGCAAACAATACTTTCAATTAATGATAAAAATGAACAAACAATTAGAGATCCTCAGCAAATAAATGAGTGCTTTAGGGATTTTTATTCTAATCTGTATAGCTCTAAAAGTTTAACCAGTCTATTGGTAATTGAGGATTTTTGGGAAAAATGCAATCTTCCTAAATTAGACGATGCGGCAGTTGCAGATTTGGACGCAGACATCACACTAGATGAGATCAAGGCAGCTATTCAACAGCTCTTGAATAATAAAGCCCCTGGGCCTGATGGCTTAGGGGCAGAGTTTTATAAGGCCTACACTTTATTGCTGTCCCCTTCACTGCTGCGTATGTTTAATTATTCAAAACTGTCTGGTTCATTAGCAGGTTCCATGTATCAAGGCGTAATCTCATTGATTCTAAAAAAAAAGGATCGAGATCCGCAGTCAATCACATCTTATTGACCGATCTCTCTTCTCCTGGGTGAGACTAAAATATTGACAAACATTTTATCAAACCGTCTTAAAGAACATATCTCTAAACTTATACACCCTGATCAAACTGGGATTATTCCCAACCGACATGTCTTTTTATCCTACGTAGATTATTTAATCTCATAAATAGTCCTGATGGGGGTCAGAAAATTCCGTGGTGATGGCTTTGGATGCAGAGAGGACTTTTGATCAGTTTGAGTGCTATCTAAACTTGGATTTGGTTAGTCTACTATCAATTGGATTAGAATTTTGCACAAAAAACCAACAGCATCAGTAAGTACTACTAATAATATATCAAAACCATTTCAGTTATGTAGAGGCACACGTCAAGGGGATCCTATTTCTCCCTATATTTTTGTCTTGGCTCTAGAAACTTTGTCTGCTCGTATACGTCTTAATTCTGATATATTATCAATAACGCATCAAGGGGTTCCTCATAAATTTTCAGCTTATGCTGATGATGTAATTTTATTCATTTCAAAACCAAAGACAATTGTACCTCTACTCCAGCTGATAAAGGAATTTGGTGCCTTTTCAGGATATCAGATAAATTGAACAAAAACTTAAATTATGTCGCTGTTGGAGGCTGTAGATATGGACCACCTGCAAAAAACTCCATTCAGGTTAGCTTTGGATAAATTTGAGTGTCTTGGTATTGTGGTCACATGCCAACTATCACATCTATTAAAGCAAAACTGCGATAAGAAAGTTTATCAACTGGAAAAAAATATTAACCAAAAATATTGGTTGGGCGAGTTAACGCCATACAAACAGTTGCGTTGCCTTGCCCAGATTTTTATATATCTTTCAGTTGATCCTGGTGTGTCTCTTGAACCATACACTAAAGGTGCTGTTTCCCGCCATTACAGTGTTTTATTAAATATAAATAGTCCCTCATCTGATAATTATTGAGAGCAGTGGCAAGAAGAATTGGGGGTGGAAATTTCAGGTAATGCTTGGCAAAAATGCATTAAAAATGTATATCATAGTTCTATCAGTGCTAGGCACAATTTAATTCAATTTAAGGTGGTGCATAGGCTGCACTTTTCTCCCACTAAATTAAAAAAATATATAAGGATGTTTCCACTCTCTGTGTTAAGTGTTCTAAGGATCAGGGGACTTTGGCTCATCTTTTTCTTCAGTGTCCCAAAACTAGGGCCCTTTTGGTGTCACTTGTTTGAATTTCTGTCTGGGGCAATTGGTAGGGAGGTTCCATGCATCCCCCTTGTAGCGTTGTTTGGAGTGACTGAACCAGGATGGGTGAAGGACAAGAAAGAGGCACAGGTTATGTCATGGTCTACACTAGTGGCCAGGAAGGTGATACTGCTCTGTTGGAAATCAGATAAACCCCCTTCTTTTGAAATGTGGTTGAGAGAATTAGGAAATATGCTTCATCTGGAGAAAATCAGATTTACCTTGACTAACCGAGAAAGTTGGTTTTATGATATCTGGCAACCAGTACTTAGTTTGATGGAGAAATGTAAATAATATGCACTCTGTATGTATTTTATGTATATGTTCTGATGTATCACCTGTTATTTTATGTCCTCCCACTGTTGTTTGTTTGGTTGGGAGGTGACTGTTGTGTGTTCTTTTTCTTTATTATGTGGGGAAACTAAATAATCAATAAAAATATTTAAAAATCTACTTGTGCATGGATAACTTAAAACACTATCCAGTCAAGGCTAGGTGAATGATGAGTATTACTGCCTTTTTTTAAAAAAAATCCCCCTTTTTTTAGGATTACTTTGTGTAAACCTCTGCTAAAGATTTAGAAAGGTTCAACATCAAATCTCATTTACAGAAGCTGAAGATTGAATTTAATTAAAAGAAGTTAGAAAACTAACATCTAGCAAAACTGTAATTGCCACATCTATCAAACTATTGTAGCAAATTTTAATGTGCATGCATGTACGTCTTGTAGTTATTTGGTAAAATGGACTGATACTTATATAGTGCCTTTCTACTCGCTTTAAGCGTTCAAAGCAATTTCTACTACAGGCCTCATACACTCTGTCACACACATTCATCCAGTGTGTTTATCTATACTTAAGCACTTTTATCTGATATTCACACACACACACACACACACACACACACACACACACACTCCAATGGATGCATTCAGTATCTTGCCCAGGGATCCTTCGACACATGGACTGTAGAGCCAGGGATCGATCATCGACCTTCCAACTAGCAGACGACCCACTCTACTACCTGAGTCACAACTGCCCCCATACTGTACATGAAACAAACTGTATACTGTAAGATACGACATTCCTACACTTACTGTATGTACTACTAATCTTTTTATCTTTCCACTTCTGGTTAGATGCCAACAGTATATTACTGGCTTTGTGGATCTAATCTAATCTAATCTAATCTAATCTAATCTAATCTAATCTAATGTAATGTAATCTAATCTAATTATATGACACATTTTTCTTGATGTCTCCATCACTATTAATAAAAAATTCATTGTAATCACTGGTCAATCATTGATTTTTCCATCTGTTAACTGATGGGCTAAAATACATCTAAATGCTGCCTAGCCATATAGGCTAAAAATTGGGTTGCATTTGGTTCAAAAACTAAAAGTTGAATCCAGACTACATCTTCACTGACTTTAGCATTGCCATCTTATCACTTACCCTGCAAGGCTAATCAACTGTTGAGTAAACAGAGCTGACAACACTGAGTTATATTGCAGAGGTAGGACTTTAGGAATCGACTGCTGATGCAATCCTGACACAAACTGACACAATACAGCAATCCCTGTAATTAAGCTCACTGAATTTCATACGATGAGACAAGAAAATAATGTGTCAGATAAGTCTATGTGGAAAAAATATGTTTTTAATAATTATCATTCAATATTTTTACATTGTCCCTCTTTAGACATTTACGGTTGTTTTTATTTATTCAAACCTAATTATGTTCAGGCTAAAACTAGACTTTAACCTTTATATTGCCATGCATTCGACAAATGGTCACATTCAGCTGAAGCTAAATACTACATCATATATGCAACATTAAAATCATGCGTAGTGGGTCTCATCTGGCCCTGATTCCCTCAGGATTGCCCAAGAGTTGCTGGAATAAGTTGCTAAAGGGAGTGATGTTTTGATGATTACCTTGCTTTGCCTGATGCCACCACAACCTTATACAGGGGTTTGATTGATGGATCTGTAAATTTCTTCTTGCATGATTTTACTATTACTACCCAGCTGTAAAGGCTGTCACATTAAGACTGTGAATTTGGACAAATAAAATGATACAAACAGAAATATAAAACACAATGTAACAAAAGCGGGGGGATTTTGGAGCTGGGGAGGCAGAACACAGCTGTAGATTGAATTTATTTTAGTTGTTTTACAGTTGTTTTAGAAAGAAGATGACCTACTCTAAGCAGCTGAAACTAGGCTTTTCTACTGCGTCCCTTAGTTGTGATATATGCAGCTGCTGCAGAGTCATGTGCCTTTTCTTACGTAGTTGGAGTAGTGGGTCAGCCATGTAGCAGCCAAGCAGTGGAGCAGTTTCAGGGGTTCAGCGCCTGGAGCAAAACTTCTCATGAATGTGATATGGCTTTCACTTTCTCTCTCTCTCTTTTTGTGTTCTCTATGTCTCTCTGTCATTGTGAATCATCTGTCTCCCTCTGGCTGTCAGCTTCAGGTGGGACAGGTGACTGATATATACATATATATATATATATATATATATATATATATATATGTGTGTGTGTGTGTGTGTGTATATATATATATATATATATATATATATATATATATATATATAGTTCCATACGGGATGGTATATCCAGACAGAGTAACTTATATCTCCATGGAAACGCTGTTATATTGGTATCACTGACACAAATTCTGCTTCATCTTGCTTACTCTCTCCCCCTGAAATACACACACACACACACACACACACACACACACACACACACACACATACACACACGCGCACACACACACACACACACACACACACACACTTAATGTCATGCCCACTTCTACAGAAGATTGAAAACCCTTGAATGCCCACACCCCTGTGGAGCGCTCTCTGCATATCAGACTGTTCTCCTTCCAACAACAACAACATACACACACACACACACACATCTATGCGCGCGCACACACACACACACACACACACACACACACACACACACACACACACACACTTGTACTACTTAATAAATTGTGTTCAGCTGCTGGCCTGCTGTGCCCGATGGGTCAATGTGTAGAACAAAGAGACATTAATCATTCTGTGAGAATGCACAATCAGAGTAAGTGTGTGTCCAACTGTAAAGTATGCCTCTAAAATGTGATTTTTACACCTCTGCATATGCTGTGTGTAAATGTATAGATATTGCTCAAAAAAATAAAAAATAAAGGAACACTTTGAAAACACAATAGATCTCATTAGGGGGGAGGGGGGATGTCATGGTAGATATCTATATGGATATGGACTGGGTGATGTGTTAGGAATAAAAGGAATCCACATTGTTTGTTGGAAATGAAAATTATCAATCTATATATGACTGCATTCAAAGACACTTAAAATAAATAAATAAATAAATAATAAGAAAAATAAGAGGCAGGCTAGTTCTTTTTTTTCCCCAAAATTTCATTGTAGCAACTAAGAATGGTACTCAGTAGTTTGTATGGCCTCCATGTGCTTCTGTGTATGCCTGACAATGTTGGGGCATGCTCCTAATGAGACGATGGTTGGTGTCCTGGGGGATCTCCTTCCAGATCTGGCATGCATGGGCTCCTGGAGCGTCCGAGGTGCAATCTGGTCATGCCGGATGGAGTGAAGGAAACATGATGTCCCAGAGGTGTTCTATTGGATTTGGGTCAGGTGAACATGGGGGCCAGTCAATGGTATTGATTCCTTCATCCTCCAGGAACTGCCTGCATACTCATGTCACATGAGGTCAAGCATTGTTTGTACCAGAAGGAACCTAGGACCCACCGCACCAGTGAGTCACAGTGAGTCAAAGAATTTCATCCCGATACTTAATGGCAGTCAGGGTGTCATTGCCTAGCCTGCATCCTCTATGGATATGCCTCCCGAGACCATCACTGGCCCACCACCAAATTGGTGATGCTGAACAATGTTACAGGCAGCAGAACATTCTCCACGGCTTCTCCAGACCTTTCATGTCAGTAACACGCTCTCAGGGTGAACCTTCTCTCATCTGTGAAAAGCACAGAGCACCAGTGGTGGAGCTACCAACTCTGGTATTCTACAGCAAATGCCAATCGGTGGTGGGCACTGAACACAAGGGCCCACTAGAGGACGTCAGGCCTTCAGGCCACCCTCATAAAGATGTTCATGTCTGATTGTTTGGTCAGTGACATTCACGCCAGTGGCCTGCTTGAGGTCATTTTATAGATCTGGCAGAGCTCATTCTGTTCCTCTTTGCACAAAGGAGCAGATATCGGTTCTGCTGATGGGTTAAGGACCTTCTACAGCTCTGTCCAGCTGTCCTAGAGTAACTGCCTGTTTCCTGGAATCTCCTCCATGTTCTTGAGACTGTGCTGGGAGACACAGCAAACTTTCTGGCAATGGCACGTATTGATGTGCCATCCTGGATGCAGTGGACTGCCTGTGCAACCTCTGTAGGGTCCAGGTATACCCTCATGCTACCAGTAGTGACAGTGAACCTAGCCAAATGCAAAATTAGTAAAAAAAAAAAAAAAAAAAAAAACAGTCAGAAAAAATGAGGAGGGAAAAACTGTCAGTGACCTCCACCTGTAAAGCCATTCCTGTTTTCTGGGGTTTTCTTATTGTTGCCCCTCCAGTGCACCTCTTGTTAATTTAATTAACACCAAAGCAGCTGAAACTGATTAACAACCCTCTCAATATCCCAGAAGGTTAAGTGACTTGATGCTATACTCTGATTAAAAACTGTTCCTTTGATTTTTTTGAGCAGTGTATATTTATCTGTGCATGACTGACACAGCATACTGAGATGTTTCACTGCATGTGCATCTTCATGTGATAGATGTCCATCGACCTGTCTGCCTACCCTCAGGCATCTTTCTATACCACCATCCCCATTTCCAGTGAGCCTATAGCTCTCCAGCACCGCTTTATTGCTCTTTTCTTTGCTTTGATTCTACTTTTCTGCTCCTTGATTCTCTCTCACTGGTCTGACACTTTTTTTTTTTGCACCTTTTCTCTTCCCAGTTTTGCTTGTGCAATTCATTTCACTCACTCATCTCCTCCCTATACCACTCCCTGCTGCCTCAATCTCACTCATCTCCCTCACATGCATTATCTATTAGTTGTGGCTTGTCAGGGCTCCGGTCATGTGTAATGGGAGACAGACGGGCCAGATTGCGTAGCGTCACATTAATTTGCTGTGGCTAACTGTTCGCACATCAGACAGAAATCAATGTGCCACCCCCAACCTTTATCTCCCCAGCGTCATCACCGCTGACACAAGTACACTGGGTGCCCTTTCAAGCATCCACGGTTTCTTTTGTCTGCCAGAACATACACGCATACCCAGAGTAGGAGAGTCAGAGCTTTCCTCCTGCAGAAAATTTATCTGTCTCTTTGTAGCTTTTGCAGTTGCCACACAGATGGCAACATTTGTTTCCTGGTTAGACAAATTCTTGTTAGACAAACTCTTTATTTCACACTAAAATATGTAAAAAAAAAAACAAAAAAAAAAACGGAGGAATGGATGGGCATTAAATCATTTACAGACAGTCTTCAAAAGTCCTTTGACTGAGATGTTGTCAGGTTGATGGATGATTTTTTTAAGCATCATTGGCCTTTAAAAGAAATTCACAGGATGAGCCCTGGTTTCTTGGGTTCTTTGTCCAACACCAACAGCAGGCTCTACCTTAGGTTTTTGTGGCAACAATATCTGAACAACCACTGGGGGAAAACCTACATTTATGCATTCATGGAGGAATGACCTGCATATAATTTAATAGCAATAGTAATAATTAATTTCTCAGAAGATAATACCTGACTGAACCCAGATCTTCCTGCTATTACAATCAGTTGGATGTTTTTTTGTTTTTTTCAGTGGATCCCTGAGTAATACTTCTTGTTTCAGACAACAGATGAATAAGATAATAAGACAACTAAGGATCATTTTCAACTGTGAATCCTGCAAAGCTACTCTAATAGATTCCAAGAATGAAAGGGAGCTGGGAATGAGTATTAGGAACATCACTTTAAAGTTTTAAATTATTCATTGAAACTTTGCAACATTTACTACACACATTGAGACAAAATTTGGTAAACGGCTGCCATATGACTGCCTTGGGTAATTATTTGACTAGTTAATTAATAATGGAATTTCTACAGCTTTAAATAGATATTTTGCCATTTAAAAATCTAAACGTTTCTTCTAATGTCGCCTCAAGTGCGAGCCCTTGCCGACTGACTGTCAGTCATGCCATTTTAAATTGAAATGTCTCTGTGCTTTAAACATATATCACAGGAGCTCTACTACAGTATCATCATGATGCGGTTCTGAAAGAAATCTCCGACAACTGACAACACAAATTGGTACAGGAATTTATGTTGATGGAAAAAGATTCCCTTAATGAGGTCAAAATGTTTGTATTTGTCGCTTATTTTAGTTTATGACCAAATAACTGAAAACCATATGATAGTCCCACTAATTAGCACATCCTACAATATATTTGATATACTAAGTTTGTTAGTTAAGTATCGCTGCCAGCATGACTATAACCGCTTGTTTTGCATTGAGCAGGTAAATATATCCGCTTTACTGAAATGCAGACTCTCTCTGATCAGCACTTCTTCCACTCCTGCTTATGTTTTCTTTTCATTATTTAAAACTGTCACATGCTTATGCACCTTCAAAAAAAATAATAATTTTGTTTCCTTGCCTGTGAATGATCAAGGGAACCAAACGACATTGAAGTCCAACGTTCTTGTCATCCTGTCCCTCGATTAAAAAAAAAAAATCAAAGTGGTTGAAATACTTTCAGAGAGCAAGATTAATTACGGTGGAAACAAATCGGGAGAAGGAGGCTGTATTCTGATACTCAAAGAGTGAAAAAACACACACTTTCTAACTAAGATTAAAAAAAAATAAAGCAGGAACTGTAAATACTTAAACTTGGTATCATCACACTTTGCCAGACTGAGAACTTTCAACTGTGTAAACTATGCGTGCCTCGTCCTTCAGCGGGGCTCAGAAGAAATGTTTTGATAAAGTAAAGCATCAAACATCGAAGCTCTCCGCATGCCCTGCTTATCAATAAAGGCTTTTAATCAGAAAGAATTGCACGAGGGGCAGAACATATTTTAACTCCTATTGTGCATTTCATCGCTGAGCCATCAAGCTGCATGGGCCACATGACGGGACAGCACGAGTTTTTGTTTATCTCCCCATGTGGAAGGAGATGGGATGGAGGCAGATGCCAAGTTAGGAGTTGAGCTCTATTCTGTTTGAAGTGAATTAAAGAGTGTCTCTTCATCAAGTTATTTTTTTATTTTTATTGTAATGAAATATTTAATTCCAACAAGACCGAGAAGAGATTAATTAAAATGGCGACTTTGTGAAATATTCTTTTCTTTTTCCCCCTTTCATTTTATTGTCTGTGATTAGGAATGTTCTCTTGCACTTGGGGAACACAGGGAATATTTTCATCTAACTAGAAACTTCTGTTGGAGAGGCTGAGCTGATTTTAGAAATGCTGACTTATTGATGTGTTTTCTTCACATCAATTATTGATAGGAAGAGAAATGCATCATTCACTGCTTTACATTCCAGAAGGTCTGAGGCCAACAAACTACATCAGTACGATATAGTTTTGTTTTGTTTTTTTCACAATTAGATTTAGCACCACAGACAGAACTCACGTAGGCTGTCTTAAACTCTATAAGGGCTTCGTGAACCTACATTAGAACACTATTTAATTATGGAACACTCATGCATTTCTACTGGATACATTTTGTTGCTATGCTATGGTCCTGTTGATTGAACAGAGGAAAAAATTAAGTTCTGCTAATTCCGTGAAAATTTAAACTAGGCGTTTGTCCCAGAAAATACAAATGTGTATAAATTTCCTCATCAGCACTCACATGCATCAAAGGAATGTACTGACTTCTATCCACCCAGACCTTGCTCTCCCCAGCCACCTCCTCCAGTTCATCCAACACTGAGGCATTCCCAGGCCAGCCAGGAGGTATAATCTCTCCAGCCTGTCCTGGGCCCACCCCGGGGCCTTCTCCCTGGTAGAATATGCCTGGAACACCTCACCCAAGAGGTGCCCAGGAGGCATCCTAGTCAGATGCCTGAACCACCTCAGCTGGCTCCTTTCGATGTGGAGGAGTAGTGGCTCTACTTTGAGCCCCTCTTGAATGATTGCACGCTACATCCCATCTCTAAGGGAGAGGCCCGCCACCCTTCGGAGGAAGCCCCATCATGCTTTATGGGATGGCAAATTAAAACACAGTTGTTTTAGTGATTTAATATTTTAAAAAAGTATTTTCATGTGCAAAATCCAAGAAATTACCAAATAATATGGTCAAACACTGGTGTGATTACATTAATCAGGCTTAAAAATTACAGAAAAGTATTTTTATTGGGTTTTATTATGCGATTTTATATGAAAAGTCTTGCACCTTTATTCCATAATTAATGTAATAAAATAATATACCAGATATATCAGATATGATTCCACATAAAATTGTTTGTTTAACGGATATGAACATTGAAAGAGGTGTGCTTAATAAAATATTAGCTTTATCTGTATAATAATGTTATAATACTGCTGTACTACAGCATTCCTACAATTAATGTTGCTATAGTTGTCCTTAAAACATTTTAAAATTAAAAAAGTGTACTGATGCTGTAAGACCATTGTATCACTTTATATAGCTTTTCACTTACTGTTGTTTTAAAATGACAATTCTTAAATAGCATATAATGAGTCATAAAAACAAAATAGAACAAAAAATTAAAAACATCCAGCAATTAAGCAAGGGTACCATAAATTTAGAGTCTCACTGAACATGGTTTCCCTGGTGCTGTAGACACCTAAATGTGTTTGGACACTTGTAGACAGCAACGTCATGTTTCAATCCTGATACAGTTGCCAACAGCTACAGTTCAGGTTCACTGTGAAACACAGCAAAACACATGCCCACCCTCCAGGAAAGGTGGGCAAAAGCCAGTGTTCTGAGACATGAGACAGTAGAAGCAGTCCATTCAGGTTGCACAGGTAGTTCAGCTCAACCAGGATGGTGCATCTATAGATGCAGTTGCAATTAATTTTGCTGTGTCTCTAAGCAAAGTCTCAAGAGTGTGGTAAAGATACCAGGAGACAGGCTGTCACACGAGGAGAACAGGACAGGACTGTAGAAGGGCATCAGCTGAGCTGCAGGACTAATGTTTGCTTCTTTGTGCAAGATGAAACAGAAGAAACGCTGCCAGTCCTTTAGTGGGGGCTTGTGCTCACATCCCAGAAACCATCCAAATCGAGTGGAATTCCCCAGACAATACCAGAAGTGGCTGGTCCTTTGTCTTCACAGATGAGAGCGGGTTCACACAATTTCAGACACCTGCTCGAAGTGTTCTTTTTTCCTTTTTCATTTTTTGATGGGGTTTATTTTGAAGAGGCATATACACACACACACACACACACACACACACACACACACACACACACACACACATATATATATATATATATATATATATATATATATATATATATATATATATATATATATGTGTGTGTGTGGGTGTGTGTGTGTGTATGTGTGTGTACATGTGTGTGTGTGTGTGTTCAGTGGTTAGGTTCAGTGGTTATTCTAAGTAATTACATTTTTAATAATTAAAATGAGCAATCTATGCATCAATTGTGTATTTTTTGTAACAGCTTTTTGCATTTGCATATCCATTTGTGATCTGTCATGAAGTGAGGAGTGAGAGAAATGCAATTGCAGTACTCAGAAACCAGCAGGTTAAACTGAACACTAACCTTGAATTAGGACGTATGCAGAAGTCCGCAGAGGGAAAAATAAACAGCAAAATCCAAGCTTCTGCAGAGAACAGGGAGCACGTGAGTGGAGGTTAACAAATGACTTGAAAAAGAAAAATGGTAATATAAATACACACAAGGGAATTAAGGGAAGCTGGAGAACAAGGCACAGCTGAAATGATTCAAGACAATAGAAAGGAAGCAAAATTAAATGCAAGGCACAGGAGACAATTGACTACCAAAATAAAACAGGAAGTGAGAAGCAATAATTTGAAACTGAGAGACACAGAAGCGAGAACTTTACAGACTATTTTACACCAAAGGACCACACAGAGGAAACACTGAGGGGAGACGTTAAAAGTCTATAATCAGGACAATATTAACTTTGTACTTTTCCTATGGCTTTATAAAGGGTCCATTCAAAGGCTCACATTGTGACACAGAAGATAAAAGCTGATGGTGACACTAAACACTGTAATTTTTTAAGGAAGACTTGCAGCCTGCTATACAATATGCACACTGGTGATGTGCCTCATTTTTGTGTAGCCCTTCATGATGTGTAGACAACCTTTTAGGGTTTTCACAGAAATGCCGCAGCTATGACAAGTGTAATTTCTAAACATCCTTAAAATGCCTATGGTGCAAACTGACCTTTTCACAATACCCTTGACACCAACAAGTCATGTAATGAATCTGTTGAGAGAAAGAAAAGCAAGTCTGTGTGGCTGCAGGGGACACTCCAGTTGATAAATCTGTCTAAATCCAAAGAAGCATGTGTACTGAATGCTAACTGCAGTGTGCAGGTAGCTAAAGGGTAAAACTGCTAACATCACCTCCATCATTAGCTTTGCTAGCAAGCCCGGTCTCCTCTCAACATCACAAGAGTTAAGAGTTAGTTTTATACTCAGCTGACACCTCAATATGACTGGTCATAGAAATTTACTGCCAAGCTGGAGTAAAGATAGTGTGTTACTTGAGTTTGGAAAATTTGTCAACTTGTCACATTGAAAAGATCTTGATATATCTTGACAATTAAATTAATATGGGAAGTCCCAAACCATAAGACAAATCCTAATGCCTTTGGTGATTTCCTTACTGTGTCCTCTAGAATAACCAGCAGGTTAAACTGAACCTACTGTATTATATATATTATTATTTATATGAGCATACATTTACTTACCTTCATAACTATTCTCAATATACGGTACACTACTACTACAACAACCCAATATTAAACTTTTTACTGTGTACTGTGTGCTCATTCTTTATTATCGGGCTGCGAATAATGATTTCCTGTAACCTTAAACCGGACTGATTCATTCCTAAAATGGTCTCCACCCATCCAACAGCCAGCATAATGAGCAGTTGAGTTGTTTTCCATGCCAATGACTTAAACTGATGGGACTAAAACATAGAATTTTATATATTTTTTTGTTTCTCTTTCCTGTGCTGAAAGTCTCTCGCCTGCATCTTGCTGCACTCTGCCTGGATAGTTTAATGTTTTGCACGTATGGATGAAGAAGCAGGCTAATTCCATTAAAACAATACTAAATATATCAAACGTGCAGAATAGAGGAAAAATAGCCTTTAAAAATGTAATTTCTGCAGAAATCTTGAAAATGTACCATTACTAGAAGCAGGCTGGAGACCAGGTTCAACCCAAGTACATGTGGCAGACATGAAAGGGTCGGGAGAATGTTAGGCTGCCCGTGACATCATTCAGCAATAGCGGTTTTGTGGTGGGTCAGTGATGGTCTGGGGAAGCATATCCAAAAAGCACATGCGCCTGTCATTTGTCTTTAAGTACACTACTTGACAAAATGTACTTGATGCAAAATATGCAATAAGGCACAATCCTATATTTTCCTGTCTCATTATTCTCTTAAACTTGTCAAATTTACTGGAAATCACAGCGAGCCCTTACACAAGGGGAACCTGATCTAAGAATGGTGGAAGCTGAGGCAATAGCAGGCTGACTCGTCTGTAGCAGCCACAAATGGGGAGTAATTTGCAGGATCATTACAGACAATATCAAATCCTTTGTAGGACAGAAAGATGTTCTGACATGTAACCTTAGACGCTGCATTCACTGTTATTGTGTTAAATTAAGCCTATTTTTCACTTGCCAAGCACTGCTTGTGTTGCTCGTACTGACCGCTTGTCCGTGGTTTTTAACTAAAGCAGTTTTAAAACCAGTGAGACACCAAGCTTTTGGGGATTGTGATTTATGAAGGCAAGAAAGTCTTTGAATGCAGAAAGTAAAACACTTATTAAAAAGATAGGCTCGAACAGGTCAAGAGAACACGGCTGGATTCAGTTCTGTTACTCTTTTCAACTTTCAGCATCAACCAGGTCAGAATGTTCTTATTTTCTGTTATTCTCTACATGGAGCGCATATAAAACATAGTTCACTTGTTCTCCAAACTTGTTCTGTAATGCTAATTGTTTTGTTCTTAAAATTAACCAGCACAGTCATTAAATTTTGAAAATTTACATTTAGGCTTGATTCTGTGGTTAGTTGCTAGAGTTTACCATAATCTACCAGTCTGTTTGTGCTTACTAGGAATGAAAATTTAATTTAATTGCATGTAATTGCCACCTTGTCCACATTCAACTGCAGACTGATAGCAGACTGACTTATTAACATTTTATTGCCGTCTTGACCAGTCTGATCAACGTGGCAACTGACTGTGAGTGGTCGCAGACCTGGCCCCTGACTTGAAACAACCGTTTCAAAGATCATTGCACGGTGGTGTTGATTTTGGCTGTGCCAATGTCACCAACCACTGATTTCCCTACTGTGACTGTAGCATTATGTACACCAACTCTATACTTAGTCTTTCTGTTTTTGTGGTGTCATATCTTTCAGTTGCTAAACTTTCATACTGTTAGTGTGTCGTGCAAAGAATTCAGGAACAGCTTTCGCTTTAAATCAGCAACCCTCTCTAATCTACCACTACTACACACACACACATACACACACAAACATACATCCCTGATAGACTCATGCATCAGTATGAGGAACGGCAAGGTGTCGTAGTCTTAACAGGAGGGAGAGGGGGCATTTGTAATTTCTTATCGGCCGCTAATTACAACGGTAACAAGACCCAGGAGAAGTGACGGCTGCTGGTTTAGACGTCTGCTGCCTTGACAGCAGGGTTAATTAACAGCCTTCCACCAAAATTAAGATGGGACAAAAACTAAATAGATCAAGATGCACAAGCACACATTCTCAAGCATGCGTGCATGCAAGCGTGCACATGCACACACACCCACACAACAAGGAGGGTTTCCATTAAGAGCTTAGATTAAGATAGTCATGCCAGCCCATCTATTTCAGCAGAAAATTAGCCTCCCGCTCAGCTGGACAAGCTCAGCCAGCTCATAGCCAGCGCCTCAGACATATACTGTGTTGATTCATACACCTGTGTGCCTTATTGATAGTGGTGCATTAACAAGAGAATGTCTTTTCTGATCCCCTGAATATGGCTCATGAGTGAAAGCTGAGATAGTAAATGGCATTAGGGGTTGACAGCTACATGGCGGAAAACCCTTTAATAACCATGTTGTATTCCCTGCTGAGCATATACTATGATCCTATCCATCTTTCCTCTCTGTGTAATGTCTTGGGTCTAAAAGATTTGTCTAAGCCCTACCCTAATGTGTCCCCATCTCCACCTTGCCTTGAGGTGCGTGCATTCATGCAGACATAAACAGACTCTCACAGCCAGGTTAATGTGGCACATTCATTGGGCTGTTGAGTGTGTTGCCTCCCTTACCAGCTGTCCTAATGTAACTCCGTCAGAAGACTCCATTTGGACAGAGAGCCTGTATGAATAAAAGAAGACGCTAACTCCCATGTTTTTCTCTTCATGCAATGCCTCCCTCGCTTCTATCTTTGGCCTGCAGGCTTAGACGATGGAACCTAGAGATGTACTCTTAGTGCATTTTGCCCCAAGAGGCAAGGAGAGGACTGAACAAAGAGGAACAACAGAGAAAATATCACAAGCTTGTCAAAACAGATCAGTGTGTCTGTTTTGTTTTTTTTAACCCCCCTTGTAAAATTGTTTGTTGCTTTAACTAAATGTGTCCCTATTATATGAAAATCAAGAGCTAAACTAAAAACACAAAAACCTCCCAGATCACTTTCACACTTATACTATGGTCATTGCATCGCAGTCTGTTCGTGTTATGGCCATGTAGCTGTACCAGTGGAAGTAGGATTGTTGCCATGGTTACAAGAAATTTTATATAATGTGTGTTGTGCACTTATTTGGAACGGTTAATTGGTGAACTCTGAGGTGTCACCATATACAGTACGAATAACTGGATACATTTTTTAATTTTTTTTTTAGCACCGGTTAAAGAAAGGTTTTACAATGAGTGCCTAAAGGAATAGTAAACATAAAATCAGCAGTTCTGATTAACATTCAATGAATGACGCTCAATATGTAAGGTAAGAAATTTCCTTGTTAAATTACAGACACATACTGGCAGCTGTAATACACTGGCCTTAAACCATTAAACTGGCCTACAGTAATTGAAAACTGAATTTATTATTGTAAAAAATGTAACCAGACTGCATAAAATGTAAACTTTTCAATACATTACTTCTGTTTCATTTGTTTGTACACCAACAGTTTATTAATGTAAAACATAACTGCACATCCTCACATATGTACCCTGAATACATTTATTCTCTTTCTTGAACTATTGCAAGATATCAGCATGATTACTGCTGTACTGAAAATTTGAACAACCAGCCTGACAACTGTATTGTACCATGATTTGACA
Organism: Pterophyllum scalare; assembly: GCA_024447675.2. Lineage (NCBI taxonomy): Eukaryota > Metazoa > Chordata > Actinopteri > Cichliformes > Cichlidae > Pterophyllum > Pterophyllum scalare. Next base: position 103,980 of record JAMQGT020012042.1, read on the forward strand.
CACTGGCTCACGGTTAACACTCTTCCTTAAAGGCATCATAATTTTACAATATTCAACTGTACTTATGAAGAAAAATTATTCATGGCTCAGTCACAGCAGAGTAAAAACAAGACAGCAAGCTCCTTGGGACTAGAAAAAATTGGTGGTTGCCCGTTGATTGCATTGAACTTTTTCACTTTCAGTGACAGTTTTGGTTGAGCATTAACAAACCCTCAACCTCTGAGCAACCAGCTGCAAGGTGAGTGTACAGGTTGCCTGGTGGCAGGCAACCTGTCTTCAAACAACTGTGGTCCAGCTCGGACTGACTGCAACCAGTTGCAGACAGGTTGGCAAAGATTTGTAAATTCTAAGTCTAACTTAAAAACACAATTTGCCAACATGTTGAAGGGAGCACCTGACTGTGAGTGGTTACAGATCTGGTCCTCATCTTGGAAGCAACCATTTTGAAGGCAATGCAGCTGCAATTTCATTGCACATGGTTGTAATATTTTGTTTGTGCTGCGGTCTCCAACCATTGTTTTTCCTAGTGTGAATGTAGCATTATTGTTCAAAGTGTCTCTGATAGCACCAGCACATTTTAGAGATATACCCCCAGCTTTATTCTTGGGCTATGATTTGCTCAGCTGTTTTTGCAATCAAGGAAACAGCTGTTAGTATGTCCCAAAGTGCCATAGAGAAATTTCTGAAAAAACAAACTGGGCAACCGTTTCAAGGTCTTACTCCAGCTAGCGCCATGGCATGACCCTAGCCAGATGAGACCCTTTATCTAGACCAGAAATGTATGCTAGTGCACATAAATTGCAGTGGCACCCTGATGCTCCCCTTTCCGCATTCTGATTCATCTGCTGTGTGTCTGGTGTGTGTGTGTTTGCAATGTGTGATACGAAGCTAGGGGAGGGCTCATGTGTTAAAAGGAAGAAGGCTCTGGTCCCATTAGAAAGAATAAGTTGTAGTGGCTAACGGTGTCCTACCTCAGTAGCCCCAGAGATTCATGCTTGAATGGCAGTACTGTGAGGGAAAAGAAGAGGGAGGGACAGAATAGACTGAGGTGTCTAACCTCAGCGTAAAGAAGAAAGCTGCTGGTGTGACATAAGGTTGGTCGAATGAAGTAAGATGTTTTTGGAAGGTGCAGTGGAGCTGGCTGGGGATGGTGGTTGGGTAAAGTGGCAACAGTGCCTGTCAATGTGGTAAAAAGGCAAGAATGAATAGGTGATAAAAAGAAAGAGAGAAGAGAGGGATGGCAGGAGTAAAGTGCAGAGAAGAAACTAGAAGGGGATGTTGGGGGAGGGGGTAAAACTTTCATGAGGGTGTCACTGCGAAAGCACCAAATTTTCCTCACGCCATCTGTGAAAGAGGCATTCCTTTGGGGCAGCCGATGCAGAGCTTGTGTGCACATCAGTGTGTATTCATGAGCCGCATTGTGTTGTCTGGCCAGAGAATGTGTTTTCCATTATTCACATATCAACAGTGAATTCAGCAGGGAAGAGGAGACACACAAATATAAGCAAAACAGAGAGAAAAAGAGAGCAATATCCATGTATCCCTGCTCTCACTCTGTGTAATTCATGACCTTCAGCTCGACAATGCATTCCAGTTGTGCTTGCCTAAAACCCCCCTTTTCTATTTCACACTACTATTCAGCATCCTTCGCAGCAGGCTCGTGATCTCACTCATGTCCATTTTCACTCATCTCCCATTACAAAGAGTCCTGGTTTTTTATTCTTGTCTTTCCATGGGAGCTCTCATCCCAAAACGCATTTAGCCTGTGAAAAAGCTAAACGAGGAAGGCCTGCGGATCTATTTGTCATTAATTGGCACGCTGTAACCATAGATTACTGAACATGACCGTGTCTTTTTCAGAGAAATCTATCTGCTGTGACCTCTCTGGCACTATTACAGCAAGGTCAGAGAACGCAGAGGGAAACCAATCAATACCATATTGAGTGCGAGAGCGGACGGAGTCTGATGTGGGGTGACAAAAGGAGGGAAAACAAGAAAGAAGATTTGGACACAGAAAGGCGGGGAGAGAAAGTGAAACTGTGAAGGGAAAAGAAGAGAGAAAAACTGATTACAAAAAGACGGAATCGAATAAGAGGAATGACCAGGGAGGCAAAGGGATGGAAAAGCGCAGAGATATGTTCAGCCAGAGATTGTGGGACGTGGATGAAGGATTGAAAACGGTGGAAATGGAGGATAGTGAGGACGGCCCCAAAGGTGGCTTGCAATCTCGTGGGTGGCAGCAATATCAGTCTACAGCGGTGCCACGGGCGCAAACACACAAACGGACACCCGTGGATGAATGTGGAGTCCAAGACATGGTCAGCTTGGGGAGAATTTTTTCCAGCTACAGACAAAAACACATATTGCCCCAGGGAGGTGTCTGATAACACTGGATATAGCAAACTATACACTGCATACTGCATTGTGGGTGTATAAATGTGTGTGCATCTGTATGCACACACATTTATACACCCACAATGCAGTATGCAGTGTATAAATGTGTGTGCATCTGTATGCATTTGTGCACAAGGTGTACTGTCATGAATGCTAGCTGATTAGCTGCAGGTGTAAATATCCACTTCCATGCTGCATGGCTTCAGAAACATATCTGTGTAAGTGTGCATATACGTACATTAATCAGTTTCTTCATACTTTATATGACTTTGCATGACCATTTATTTATGTGCATATTTTGAGGTTTCACCATTGCGGAGTTACGCGTGTTGACAAATACGTTGTGTTTTCTGCATTAAAAACACTAACATGTTTTTAATGTAAAGCAGCACGAGTGAGAAATGTTTGGTATGACTTAGCAGCAATTTATTCAACTCTGATACAGTGTAAGTGATGGGACTGCTGTCAGTGGCATAAATTCGCACTGTATTACATGCAAGCCTCGATTCCAGTGAATCCCTCATGCATCTGAAGGCAGTCTGAATGAACTAATGTTTGCCATTTTCCTTCAAAACTACTGTAAGGAGAGGAAAAAGTCATGCTTTTTTTTTTTTTTTTTTTTTTTACTATAAACAGTAACAAGAATGAGGTTTATTTTCAGAAAATTCCCAAATTTAAACCTGTAATCAAGAAAGCGACTTGGTACAGAATATATATTTCCTAATGTTTTCTGCTAATCTGCTTCATGCAGTATATTAAATTGTGCTTTTATTTCATAATAAAATGTAAAACACTATAAAACACCACAGTAATGGTTCTAACTTCTCTTCTAGAAGCCCAGATGGCTTTGTGTAGGAGCGTTTCAGCGCATGCAAATAAAATCAAGAAAGCCACATAATTAACACAAAGGACTTCAAACCCCGCACAACAAACACATGCAGCTGAGGTTGTCAAGGCAACCGTGAGGTCGATGAGTTTTATAAACAAGCAGAAAGCTTGTTTGGGATGAAGATTATCATAATTTTATTTTTATATAAATATTATTATGTGGCTTGCAGCAGATAGAAACGGCATGTTGCGTGTCAAATTCTGTAAAAACTCTCCCAACCAAGCAACACAATATTTCTTGAAATGAATATTTTAGCATACTATATCTAGTTAGCTGTAAGAATGTTAATGATAGCTGTGTGTTTATACTGTCACAATGTCTCATTTCAACTTGTAATAAAAACAAGATCTAGTGCTAAAAATTAAAATCCTTAATCCTTAAATTTGGCCGATTATCCTATTCAAGATCATCTGCTCGTGCACTTCTGGATCATCTTAATCATGGCTGCTATTTTTTAAACTACTCTCGAGAAGTCTTACTTTGTGCCCTTCTACTTTTGCCTCTTTAATGTTTGAGTTTCATTTTTAGGAAGTGAATGAATTTGCATGATTGCAAAACTCTCAAACAGGGCAGGAGGTTAGCATGCTGCCATGATGGTGCGTGCCATAGTTGACCTTTGACCTTTGGATATTTGACTTATGCTTGTAACATACGCAGGCATGCCAAGTAATGAGGATACCACGGTACCCCATTGCATTGTTTGCACTGGCATCCCCTCACGTCTTACTGTCCCTAACCACTTTCCTTCTCCTAAAACACCAAGCTTATTAGTTGGGACAAGCACAACACAGAAGCTTTTAGCAATTTTGCAGATTTTTGCAGGCAGATGGGATTGGAGAAGGTCGCACCTTTAGGCAATACAAAAGCACCAGAGAGCACTGAATTGTTTTCCTCTCTGGTAAACAAATATTCACTATCTCTATAAATGTGGAGAGCATTTCAACCAGCGTAATTAAACCAATATTTAAAAAAAAACACATGTTCATTCTAACATGAGTGCTAATAAACAGTAGACTTTATGAGTGTTATATACCAATCAAGCATAAAAGTATGACCACCTGTGTAGAACCCCCTTTTGCTGCCAATCAAGGCATGTACTCCACAAGACCCCTGAAGGTGTGGTAAATGGACTGGTTCTTATAGCACTTTTCTACTCTACTTTGAGCACTCAAAGCACTTTATCAACATGCCTCATTCACCCATTCACACACATTCATACAAGCACTTCTTTTTATGCCTAAGTGCTTTCTGTCTAACATTCACACTCCAATGGATACATCAGAAAGCAACTCGGGGTTCAGTGTCTTGCCCAAAGGGAACTTTGGTATATAGACTGGAGCAGCCAAGGAGCAAACCACCAACCTTCCGTTTAGTAGATGCCTGCTCCACCACCCTGTGCTGTGGTGTCTTGCACTAAGATGTTAGAAACAGATTATTTGAGTCCTGTAAGTTGCGGGGTGGGCAGACTTGTTTGTCAAAGTTGTAGTAAGAAAGTAACATCCACATGGATGTCAGAACCCAAGGCTTCCCAGTAGAACATTGCCCAAAGCATCACATTGCCTCTGCTGGCTTGCCTTCTTCCCAAAGAGCTCAGGTGTTCAAGGATTCAAGGATTCTTTATTGTCATTCGCATCACATATCCATGCAGTGGAATGAAATTCTGACCTCAGGTCCCAGTTTTTCAAGCATATTAAAGAAGCATAAGTATAAATATAAATATAAAGTAACAGTAATACACACACACACATATACACACATATGTACATATATACATAAATAAGTATGTATACATATATTTACACATATATATATGCACAAAATTAATAAATATAAAAATAAACATAAAATAAAGAGTTGTGGCACAGGAGTAACCTGTGCGAATGATTGCAACAATAGCAGCATGATTGTGTGTAAGGACTGATAGAGGGAGAGCAGTGCAGCTACAACAGAGTTCAACAGTCTTACAGCTTCAGGGAAGAAGCTGTTCCTCAGTCTGGTGATTCTGCTCTTGATTCTCCTTAGCCTCCTGCCTGAGGGGAGAGGAACAAAAAAGTGTGTGCTGGGTGTGTGGGGTCCTTCAGGATGTAGGCACTTTTCTGCATCTGGAGGTGTGCCCGTGGTGGTGGAGAGGCTGACTCCAACAGTCTTCTGTGCAGTCTTCACCACCCTCTGCAGAGCTTTCTTCTCTGCCCCAGAGCAGGTTCCATGCCACACAGTGATATGGGAGACCAGGACGCTCTCCACCACATATCTGTAGAATGAGATCAGGACTGAGCTTCTGAGTCCAACACACGTCAGCCTCCTGAGGGAGTACAGGTGCTGGTGTGCCTTTCTGACCAAACTGGATGTGTTGTTGCCACAGGTGAGGTTGTTAGTTAGGTGTACGCCCAAGTACCTGTAGCTGGAGACCACTTCTACTGCTGGGTCAACACCCCAGAGAGTTGGTCTGCACAGTCCCTTAGAACCCACTGGGATGTTGTCTGGGCCAGCAGCTTTTCAAGGATTAATCCTCTATAGACTCCTTCTCACCTCTGCTGGGGTCACACTGAGGTCACACTTCTCCAGGTGATGGGGTGAGTCGGTGTAGAACTTGTTGAGAGTGTCAAGCAGAGAGGGGTCCGTAGGGCATTGTGCATCTCTGCAGTTAGTCTGTGATGCACTTAATGCCCTTCCACATGCTACATAGATCCAGGGAGGAGAAGAATCCCTGGATCTTCTGAGCATGTGTGGTTTTGGCCCTTTTTACACCAGCAGTCAGCTCTCTTCTGGCCTTCCTGAGTGTCTGCGAGTCACCAAACCTGAACCTTGCTTTCAGCAGAGTGCGTCCAGGCAGGGTTTCTGGTTTGGGTAGGTTGTCACAGTCCTGGTGGTGACGTCCCCAGCACACCTCCATATATATATATAGCGAGCAGATGTATAGTCCTCCAGATCCACCTTTCCCCTAACTGACAGCAGCCTCCCTGAAGACCTGCCAATCTGCCACACAGGCCAACCTTCGCTCCCCATGTTCATTAGTGATCTTTGGCTGAACATGATCCTGTCGCTGGTTCACCACTGTTCCTTCCTTGGACCACTTTTGATAGATACTGACCACTGCAGACCGAGAACACCCCACAAGAGTTGCGGTATTGTAAATGGTCTGGCCCAGTTGTCTAGCCATCACAATTTGGCCCTCATCAAACTCGCTCAAATCCTTACACTCGCTCATTTTTCCTGCTTCTAACACGTCAACTTTGAGGACATAATGTTCATTTTATCCTTAATATATCCCATCCACTAACAGGTGCCATGATGAAACGATAATCAGTGCTGTTCACTTCACCTGTCAGTGGTCATAGTGTAATGCATGATCGGTGTATGCGTTGAAAGCCTGTGCATGCATCTGTATGCATATATTATGCTTAGCATTTCTGGTTGTGTTTCCCTGCGCATCAAGAGCATGCATTCATGTCCATTTCTGTTTTGTCTCTTTTCAACGTTCCCTACACCAGACATAAGGCTGTATGTTCAATATGTGCAGAATAATAAGTCTCAACATTGCTCCTGAACAAACACCATACTCTGGTGAATTCTGTCTTCTTCTTTTTTTCAGCCATCACACACTCAGACATGCACACTGGTCCACTCACGGCTCCCCACTTCTTCTCTCTAAGAGTACACTCCATGCTGGCCCAACAGCGCTTGAGTGTGATTCATGTGAGTTTTGCTTCCTCACCATTAGAATACAGCTACAGCTGTTCTCTGCAACCACCTGTTTTCCAGCTATGAGGAAATGGAGAGGCAGAGCGATAGAGAGAAGCTGTATATGGAATAAAGTTAGGAGCCTACAGGGAGAAAATTAAAGACACAGGTTAGTGAGAGTTGGAAACTTTTGAAAGAGATAAAGATGAAACAAGAGAACAAATAAAAAAAATGCTCAAAAGACAGAAACACAAACAGAAAGCAGTAGATAAGAGAGGTTTCACATTTCAGGCTGGTGAATAGAGATATAAAGACAACACATATTAGCGCAAGTTTGTATGTGTGAGTAGGAGATAACGAGGCGGCATGTGAGTGCTCTGTGTTTACTCTAATTAACTACATCAATACTGTCAGGCAGCTTTGATCAGCTCCCCAAGCCTGCCAAAAGTCTGCAAAAAAAACACACACACGTCAATCATAGTCATCCTCTTTCTATGCTAATCTTATTCCAAAAAAACAAAGGAAAAAATTAATTCACTTTCTCTGAGTGAAAGGGGTGTCGCAAGTCAAGTCAGATGGATGGCTGGATGGCTGGATGGTTGGATGGATGGATGGATGGACGGACGGATCGACTGTGCACTTCCTCTGATTTGGATTCAACCCTCATTCCATTCTACTTCATCCACTTCTGCTCCACCCATGCCTCTTTTCCACTCATGACATCCATTACTTCCCCCCTCCTAACACACACACACACACACACATACACCCTTGCACACACACCTATGTACACATGCACCGCTGGCCCGATGTTGAATATGTAAATCGACATCTGCTCCAGTACCCAATCTCCAGCCCTCACCATGTGTCTGATATGCTAATGCAGCCAACACAGTTTCTTCACTCCACATCTTCCCTTCCTTTTTCCCTTCCCTCTGCTTCCTCTCCTCAGCACTGACTTACCCGAGCCTGCCAACATGAGCAGATGAGGCAAAGGAGGGGAAGGGAAGAGAGAGAGAGAGTGGAGAGAGGCTTCAAACAAAACCAGATAATGATGTTGTTATGGATGGATGTTACACACACAAACAGGCATGTGAGCAACAGTGAGAAGCTGGGCTTATTAGAGAACAATAGCAGGGAATCCAGGAGCAGGTTTGCTGAGTGTAGGAGGAAGGACAAAACTCCGTCCTCTGGCACTCTCTGCACTTCTCTCTTTCTGATCCTGCCATCGCTCAAATGAGCTCATAGGTCATCACCCTGCAGACACGATCAATGCATCGTTTCTGCAGTTTAGCTGCAGATACGCTGCACCCTGCACGTGTAAGCACGCAACCCGTTCAAACACACCAATTTGCATCGAGGAGTGAGATGGATGGCGTCCCACTCCAGTGGCATTGTTCTCCATCCAAGTCCTGGAGGGCGCTTTGATTTATAAAGGATGAAATGGGACAAGACCTGGTTCCCAGAGAGCCCCAGTTGGCTGTGTTTGCAGCTTTTGCCGCTTTGACTGAGTTCTGAGTGAATACATGAATGTTAAAAGACACTCACTGTGGTTCCATCTGAGGGCACACTAGCTGTGAAAGGGTCCTGTTCAAAAAGATAGGGTCTGTTTAAACAAATGTAAGTGTGTGAAGCTCTCACAAATTGGTGTCATGCCACATACACTATCCTCGCTGCCTCTCCTCCTCCCCAACAGATGCAGATGAGATCCACAAGTCTTAATGTTTCTATAAAAAATAGGAACAAGTAGTAACACATGCACTAATATCTCACAGTACACTGAACAAGCAAACACATTTATCAAGCAAGTGCATGACCCAATTGGATCACAAAATGAATCTGTACTAATTTCCCTGGAAACATCTATCAGTTTGGGCCCGGTCGTACCACTGCGATCAATCTCTCATCTGAACTGAAACAATCACAGAGGAAAAGAGGACTTATCACATTTCAAAATCATTGCAAATCAATGTGAATTTGGTTTGCCCAGACGCAGCTATGACATGCACAGTATCCCTAAACTAAACAGACAGACTGCATTTATTAGATGCACATGTTACAAGTAGCTGTCAAATTCAGGCTCACTGTATGAACTGGCTTTTGTCAGGCGGTTATATGGTAGCTTTCTTGTAGAACTGTATTCGGAAATCTTCATTTTTTTGACTAAAGCTAATATTTTTGGGGGACGTTTGTTTGTGGATTGATTTTCAAAGTATGCATGAGACATACATTTTGATTAAATTGAAGCATATCAACAAGCTGCATATGTCTGACCCTTGATGTGATTCTTATCTCCCAGCGTGGTGTCAGTGAAGCTGAATCTGATACCCCTGGTCTGTATCTATACATGACATGAACACAGTCTCAATATTTTTTTTCACACTACATGATGAAACCTGCCAATTAGCTTTCATAAAGCCGGCAGGTTTTAAAGGAACACTGCCACATAAAAAAGGCTTTGAAGAGAAACATTTTTTCCTTCAGCTAAAAATCTGGAGTCATTTCTTTTGTTTTTCAAATGCAGGGCAGAGAGAACATATCAACATCATTAACAGCAGAATTAGGTGCGGTCAAAACTATGCTCCACAAACACATTGCAACTCCCTTTGAACTGATCAGCTGCTCTAAGGGATGAGGGGGGGGGAAAAAATAATGGAAATACCACAAAAAAAGGACTGACTTTGAAGCAACTACATCACAGAGACACCACGAGAGGTGAGGCACAACCAGCCGAATAACAAGTAGCAGAAGAGCTCGGAGATGAAGAGTTGGGAGCAAAGAGATGAACTTTTATATTGTTTCTATGTGTGAGTGAAGCACTCATTTCTACTTGTTCTTTATCATCTGTCTATTTAGACCGTCCACTGCACGATCGCAAGAAGGTCGATTAAGGCGTATCAGATCATGATATCTAATGTGTTCCAGGTACGTGAAATACAACAGAAGAATAGACTTCTTGGTCAGTGTTATACATTCCATTTGTTCATCATGAAGTTATATGAAAACTCAAAACTGCTAAAAAGTTTTCAGTGCTCTTTTACACTCGAGTCTGACCTTTAAAAGAATACCTCATAGGTTGTTTGTACAGGCACATTTTTACAACCAATGCCTACATCTTAAAATTAATTGCCCTCTAGCGGTTTGACATGAAAGGGTGTGTGAGTAACCTGCTCGGTTTTCTCCGACAATTTGTCCAGATTTGATCAGATTTCTGAAAAGTCTATGGGGACTATAGACATTAGACACCACAGGAAAAGCTTAAACATCTGATGGACTGCTTCTAATATAGCATTCTTCTACTCAAGCACTCAAAGCTCTTTATGCAACATGCCTCATTCACACACATTCAGAACTTCAATATCTTGCCCAAAGATACTTTGGCATACAGACTGGAACAACCTGGGATTGAACCACGAACCTTCCAATTAGCAGGCGACCTGCTCTACCTCCTGAGATACAGCCACATGGCATGCAAAATGTTGTTTTCAGAACAGGCCTGTAGGTTATACAGGTGCATGAAAACGGATTTAATTACGCCTCTGCAATGACTACTCTCTCCCATTGTATTCCTGCATGTTTGACCAATTCTAAAATTGGTCAAATGTTTGCCAAAACACACCGAGCAGATGGTCACAAGAAGCAGATATCCTCCTACATATCCCAACACATTCCTACTTCCTGTGTAGACAGGAAGCTAAGAGGCAAACTATCCCAGCAGAATTCTGTACTTGTTGCTTGAAAACATATGGTGAATACTGAGAGCTTTTTTTACAATTTTTTTTCTCCAGCTGAAGATATGAATGAGAGAAGAATTATTAAAAATAATTAACCCAATGTTTTTCATAAGAAGATAAATAAAATGAGATAAATGAAACAACTGCGCAGTTCCTATTAATCTCCAATTTCTATTACAGACTTTATTATTGGCAGGTTCTTTTCAGTGTCTTCAGCAGCATTAATATCTCTCAGGCAACATGAGACTTATTTGTACTGCATGGCATAAAAAAATGTCATGTTATTGCATGAAAAACACTGTCTGAGCAGAAATTGATTCAACAGCCTTAATCTATTATCGGTATAATAATCTCATTGCA